>CM076577.1:1131601279-1131789938 GCA_034641835.2 Pinus albicaulis | reverse complement strand
AGCAGAACATCTGAATATCTGACAAGAATTGAAACATTGAAAATGAACTAGAGCAGAGAGTTGCTCTTCTCAGGATTACGAAATGGTTAAATAGCTTACATTGGAAACATCGGCAATAAATCACTGGAGATAAACTCGACTAAACTGGACTGACTTAAACTACACTGAGACACTTGGACAGACGGATTTGACACCTGGCAGGTGGTTGAGATTACGTTTTTTAACACTCCCCTTTAATATCAACCACATAAAAAATTTAATTAAGATACCTGCTGGTCTATGTCTCAGCGAGGCTTACAATTTAAAAAAATGACTTTAATTAAACTTAGTTTTCTTCTTCTCTTTTTCCATATTCTGTAGCCTCTAAATTGTTTCAGATTTTTCGCCTTTTTGTATTTTTCAAAGCTCGGTTTCTTGGTTTGCTGGTGCAGGTCTTTTACTGTTCTAGGTTGTCTAAGCATGTCCTGGACTTCTTCAAAAAACAACTTGAATGTGGGCTGCTGCCACATATTGTCTTCTATTATGCGCTGATCATCATCTATCTGTTGCAACATAGGATTAAAATAAAATATTATCTCTTCAAAACTCCAATGCATGAAATTTCATTGACACATTCGTCATGCATGTCGTCTTCAACATTCATATCTACAGCTTCTGTGTAGACCTCAACTAGACATGGTGTTGCAAGCCATGTTTCAATAAACTTTAGCTCTTCTTCATAATTAATCCGTGTACCTGCACACTGAAAATCAATGTTAGAATAAAAAACATTTTCAGAACGACATTGGTTCTGGTCTTTTTGCTCTGTAATGAGAGCTTTCTGCTGTTGCGCTTCCTTATCTGCTTCTTCATCTGCTTTCCCTTTGCAGACTTCATCTTTTGCTTTTGTCTTTTCTTCTTTCTCTGTTTCTTCCTTCTGCTCTGCAATGAGCTCTTCCTTTGCTGCATATTCCTTTGTCTCTGTCTCTGTCTTTTTCTCTGCCTCTTCTTCACTGACCTGTGCTTCTGCAAACAGGTTGTCTTCCACTAACTGAAGTGGGGTAATCTCACCAAATAACATCATGTCGATATCATACTTTTGTTGCATCATCTGCAACCAATCATCATTAGCAAACATTTCATTATCAAAGTTTACATCAGCCATATCAATCATTGGATTTACCATTTCATCAGCAAGCTCTGTTGCTGGTATCATTAAAACTTCTTCAGCAATCTCTGTTGCTGGAATCTCTTCATCCACTTGTGGCTGTACACAGTGGGATTCACGAGCATCTTCATGCTGCTTTTCTGCTTCTTCTAACTCTTCATCTGGCTGTAGCTCTGCTACTACAGATCCACCTTCATCTTCATCTTCAAAGCTCCCCTTTGCTTCAATGCTCCCCCTTGTACCAAAACATCTCTCAAGGGTATCCCATGCCTCTTTGGCTGTCTTGGCATCTGAGATTAAGGGAAGAATGCTGTTATCGACAGATTCTTTTATGCATCTTAATGCATAGGCGTCTTTTTGCCTCTTGATTTCCATATCTAGAAAGATCTCAAACATAATCTGCTTTTTATTTAGCTTCCTGGCTTTTCCCATGATCTCGTTGTCTGACTTTCACAAACAAACGAGTTTACATATTCATCAATACCTTGCTTCTTAAAAAATTTTGCTGCTCCTGAATGAGTCTTATGCAACTTCACTTCTTCAAAAATTTTGCTGCTCTTGAATGAGTCTTATGCAACTTCACTTCTCCTTCTAAAAAAAATTTTCGTCTACTTTCACTTTCATCTCACATCACAGCTTTAAGTTTTTTTTTTTTTTTTAAAAACTCCCAAAAAATTATTTTAAAACTCTTCGGCACATGCTTTAAAATCCTTTCAGAGATGCTCTTTTAAAAAATTCACCACAAAAGAATTAAAAATCCCATTTAAAAATAGACTTCTTCCTTGTTAACTTTTCAAAAAAGTTTTCCATGAAAACCTCTTTCTTTTAAGATGCTTTAAGATCCTTTCATAAAACTTACTTTCTCCATGAAAACCCCTTTTTAAGATGCTTCTTAAAAAAAATTCTTCCTTCAAAAAAACTTCACTTTCACCAAATGCTTTAATAAAAACACTCATTATAAAAAAAGCTTTACCTTTTTAAACTCACTATCACCACACGTTTTATGCCTTTCCCTTTTTTTAAAATCAACACATCGAAAATATGAGAATATTTTCTTTTGAATCGATTTTTAAAATCCGTGTTGACCTTCGCACCTTTTGAAAAAAAACCAATTTTTTTTAATATCTTTCATACCAACGCTTCGTATATGCATGCGTCTTGTGACTTTAACGCAGATGCGTAAAAAAATTTAGTGGGCTGGGTGGCCCGATCCCGATTGAAACAGTGGCCTGGGTGGCACGAAAATGGCGCGGGTATGGCGTGTATTCCAGGGCCAATCAACTCACAGTCGCGCCAATTGACTGTTCTTTTCTTCTGCTCCTTCGTGGCTCTGTCGCTGCTCTCCAGGGTGCTCCTTCGTGGCTCTGTCGCTGCTCTCCAGGGAGGCTTATGCAACTCGGCTCCAATACCATGACAAGAATTGAAACATTGAAAATGAACTAGAGCAGAGAGTTGCTCTTGTCAGGATTACGAAATGGTTAAATAGCTTACATTGGAAACATCGGCAATAAATCACTGGAGATAAACTCGACTAAACTGGACTGACTTAAACTACACTGAGACACTTGGACAGACGGATTTGACACCTAGGAGGTGGTTGAGATTACGTTTTTTAACAATATCAACACTTGCATTGTATTATGCTAAGAGGGGTCATTTTTATAGGCGATACCTATGCCAATCGGCAATCGGAGTACAACAATAAAGTCTTCTCGTGGGTTCCAATGTAGTTAAGGCAATGAACTCCAATACCATAAATTCTATATGGTGCTATCGGACTGGATCACTGATTTCAAGAAAATAGAGACGGTGTACACGTTAGATACTTCCGCAGTGGCAACGAAAACTTAAATTTTGTCGTACATCCATTCTGAAAATAAAATCACATGGGCATATAGAGTGATTACCGAGGTTTCAACCGGATGGTAGTGAGAATTTTTTTTTTGGAGTTTTTAGTTTAAGAATTAGTTAAAATAATTTGAGGTAAAATTTTATTTTTTGTTATTTAAACTGGTTTTTTATTATATATGGATTCAACATTCTAAAAAATTAATAGGTATTGAGTATTGAGATTGTGTAAACTTACTCATCAAACTTCTGTTTTCAATAAATTTCTGCTGAATTTTATAAGATAAATTAAACTTGAAAAATTCACCAAAAAAACTTTCAAATTAACACTATAAACAACTATAAATTTTTCTCCAATTTTTTTTTTCCAAAAAATTTAAATAAATAATATTTAAATAAATTTCTAATAGAAATAAAATTAAGACCCATCAAAATTCTTAAACTTAACCACCATAATGTAGAATTCCAAAAATTTCTATCATAATTTCTCAATACATAGCCTAGATGATTTTCTAGCATAAATTACAACTTGTTATACTACACGTGCCAAAAAAGGTGACGAAAACATGACATGTTCCTGACATCAGATGGGCAGATGAATGAATCCATGGAAGGGAACGCAGTGTTGAAAGGAAAGAATAGAGTGATCTCTCTCATTATCAGGGCGATCCTTGTCCTACTACTTGCAATATTGATGCCAATATTGTGAGATGCGTCACCGATATTGTGTGATGCGTGTGAGCTGTTCGTGACTTGATAGAATCCATGGAATATGCAACGTATTATCACTGCTTAATGTCATTCGGGACACACTTAATTCGAATTTGTTTGTGCTTCCATTCTCCCAAGGTGAGATTAATCTCAGGCAAACCCTTTTTCAATTCAATTCCACACAAATTTTGGCACATGTAAATTGCGCAAATTCCCAGCCCTAAAGTAATCATCACTCCAAGAGATGGGCTCGGAGCTGGGTAGCTTAACCCACACTGAAACAACGATGCTAATATTTTCACCTCTTGAGTCAAAGAAAGTGGAAAGTCCATTTATTTGAGTACATACCTCTTGAGTCAACGAAATAAAGTTCATTTTTAAAAACCACATCTGAGTATTCTTTTATTTCGAATAAAAAGATGAATCCATCGCCAACAACAAACAAAATTATATCCCCTTTCATCATGGGTTTCCATGTCTTATCCATTCAGATTTCATTAGATCTGGACGAGGGCCACATCCAAGTGAACTTCCCAATCAGAGCACGCTCAGTATGCAAGAGAGGTTTGACGGGCACCATCGAGCATGGTGACGTTTTTAACTTCCTCATTTCTCTTCACTAACTTGGAAGGAGCCTTTGATGGACGCAGACACTTGGGGAGGGAGGAAACGAAGGCTTGAAAGGCATCTTCATCAAAGAAGGGAGAAGGGGACGAGAGGGAGCAGCCTCCTCCGCATAGGCCATTGAAAGGCTCCAGGTATTGGCAGAGAATACAGAGGCAACATCATAGCAACAACCTCAAAAATTTTCCAACAGAATCTAATTTTGAGGCAAGGAGTTAGGAAGGCAAGAAACCTGAAAGGCATCTTCATCAGAGAAGGCAGAAGGAGGCTAGCGGGAGCAGCCTCCTCCCCACAGGCCATTGAAAGGCTCTAGGTACTGGGAGTGAAGACAAAGACAACATCACAGCAACAATCACCAAACATTCTCCCACAAAATCTAATTTTAATAAATAATATTTGAAGTGTTTTTATACTATTCATCTATATTTTAATTAACCATTCTCTCACATTAAAAAAACAAAAAACATATATACATTTAATAATATACACAACATAAAATTAACTTAGAAATCATATTATTACTATAATTTTTAATAATGCCTATTATATTTCGACCTAATTAACAAATAAATTATATATCTTTAGATAATAGATAAACTACATGCCAGGAATATCTTATAAATATAATATCATGAACAGATTAGTGTACATTAATGTTATTATCATTTATAATAATACCTTATTATATCTCCAACTAAACAAATAAACTATATTATAATGTAATACCATGCACGCAATATCTAATAAATATAATATCACGAACAGATTATTGTACAAAATGTTACTTTTATTACAGAAATTACATTATTATGCTGGTATATGTCGTGTAGAGATTCAGATTATATGAGGCTCAGTGGGCTGAGGTGTGGATTGGAATTTATATGATCTTAGGTGTAAGTGATCACATGTTAGAGATAAATGCTACGAAACGTGCCGTGATCCTTTATGCTATATCACAGACGTTACCACGAGGGAATTATTGCTCAAAACAATCGTGTTTTCTGAATATAAGACGTTATATTGCTCGAACCAATCGTGTTTTATACTATAGTGTTAACTCTGAACTATTTCGTGTTAGTGTTTTTTGTGGATAGATTCGTATAACTCGCGCGTTCTCCTGCACAAAACAATGCAGAGAAGGATTCCAAAGAGACACACACATCCCCACATGAGAAACGATTTTTCATAGCACTGTTTTCCCATGCAGTCAGCTCGACGTTTATCCATGCCCACAGAAGAACAAGATGAATCATTGTAAATGAATCCTGCAACTTCACCGAAGACGAGAACCAAATGCAATGTTTGTGACCAGAGTGTTGTCGTTGACACGAAAACTCTTCATTCCGAACAGCTCTGACGAAATCGGAATGGCTATGGTGCTGATTGCCCCTGCAGAAGTTCCAATAATAGCTGTGCCCAAATAAAGAACACCACTGTGCGTCATTGGGTTCATGAATCGCAGCATGAAGAAGGCCGCGACCAAGGGAACCATCCATATACCCATCCATCCTGTTCTCTGCAGAGGTCTGTACTTTCTCAACATTCTGCATTCCTAATTCACATTAAAAAATAAAAAAATAAAACAATAAGGTTATTATTCTAAGAAAAGAAAAAATCTAGCTGATAAAAAATCAGTGATAAGTTTAGCTGAACTTAATTTGATGGCATATTTTGAGAATATTACAAGGATTCTTATGTCTAAATCAAATTAGAAGATGGTAGATTCATCGTGAAGAGATTAAACGATTCACCTCTCTTCTCATTGCTAGATTTTGAGATATTCTCAAAATTTGCAATCAGAGTAAGTGTACAAGAGAGTAGAGACAAATAGTTCACTTCATTACTGCTCATCATATTTTGAAATATTTCCAAAATCTATACTAAAAATAAAAAATAATCAGATAAATCAATTAAATACATGTTTAAAAATTTTGAATTGAAATTCCCATAATATTCATTATATTTCTAAATATTTCCAAAATCTACAATAAAAATAAGAAATAAATCACTAAAAACTTTGGATTAAGATTTCGTAAATATTCTAGAATGTTACATAAATTGCCAAGAAAGTTGTTTAACCTAGCCCATAGTCCATAGCACATAGATGCCAAGTTTCACTATATCAAAGAATTGGTGAACAATGGAAAATTCATTTTACAACATTGTAGAACATAAGAGAAATTTGCAGATATTCTGACAAAGCTATTGGGGCAGAAAAGTTTTGAATATTTAAGAAAATGCTTGGGTATGACTGATAACTCAACAGCTGACTTTAAGGGGGAGTGTTGAAATATTAAAGTCACTTGCATACCCTGTGCAGGTAGAAACAAAGTACAACAGGGGCAGTAGCAGAAGGTTGAGTGTACACTTCTGTGCATTTAACAGAGATAGAGAAAAACTGTAAGGAAATTTTTAGTGTTGATGGGCCGCAACCACCCTTGCAGAGATGAATTTAGGTTTGTATGGGCGTAGCCGAATTCATAGAGGAAATAAAGACTTTCGTGGTTAAACCACAGAGCAACAGAGTTTTATTAAAGATAGTCTTTTCGGGCTTTTAAGCCCTCACCAACCAATCCGAATCAAATTTTGTTCAACACACCAAGTATTTTGAACATTTTGAATTTGGCCACGTCATCTGTGGTTCCCACCACTTCATCGCCAATCGCAAATTTTTTGAGTTAGTGTCTTGTTGATATGAAGGAGTTCCGATGCGATGCGATGTTGCGACATCGCACATCGTACATCTGAAAGGAACGATGTTAAAGCCCCCTTCGCAATGTTATCCCGCCGATGTATTACATTGCGATGCGATATCACATATCGCAATCACATTCACCCAAGGTTCATCCGCCATATGTTATGTTCCATTGAATGTTTGCGATGCAATGTAGTCCCTACCACAATCGCTAGTCGCTCATCGCAAGTCTTCCACCCTCCGCTTATGTCTTCTGCCGATGCCGATGCGGCGATGCGATGTGGTCCCACCATAGTCGCACATCGCATATCGCAAATCTCTTATCGCCATTCACCCAGACTGCAGGTTCATTGTAATACTTGTGATGCGATGTGGTCCCACCACAATCGCAATCGCAACATCGCAAATTTGTTGCTCAAACCGTTCTGCTCATCTGCTGATCGCCGATAGTGATGTGGGCTCCACTCGCATATCGTGCAAAAGAAATTTTAGTTTAAAGTTTTATGTTCTGGTATTATATTAAAGTTTTTTGTTTATTTCTTGGATTTATGTTTTCATTTCGCCATGCCATATAAAAGGAGTGAAAAATCTTGTAGGCTTATTGCATTGTATTGTATGGTAGTTGTGTTGTATTGCTGTGTAAGCCCGTAGGGAGAGAAAACACAGTGAAGCATAACAGAGCATTGTTTTGTGCGTTTTGAGAGACATAGAAGATTAGTGAGCACTACGTCTATAGCAGTCAGTCTAGTTTTTGTAAATTCCTCAAAGGAGGAAGAAATCTATCATTTTGTAATAGTTTTAGTTCTGTTAATGACATAGAAAGCTATTTTATGCCATCTCTGTCTAGCAATAAGCAAATTTATTTTTATTCTCTGTGTTAGAAGAAGAGTATTATTCTCTTAGTCATTGTTTTGGAATTATCAGAAATTCCAACATGGTATCAAAGCTTATCCAGGCTCTTTGAAGGTCTCAAAGAAGCTGAAGAAAGAAGGAAAATTTGTTGCAGTAGTTCTCCAGCAGCGTGAAGGCTTAGCAGAAGTTAAAGTCCAGTTATTTCTAAAAAAAAAGAGTTGTTGTTTTGTTTAAAAGACAGAGTTTGTCTTTTAAATAAGGAAAGACAGTTTGTTTGAAAAACGCAGTCAAGTTTATTTCATAATTCAGTCAATAAGTAATGGCTGGACCAAGCACCAGTATGAGTATTAGAAATACTCAGCTTCCACAGTTTAATGGGAAGAACTATGATTATTGGGCCATTACCATGAGAGCCCTATTTTCCTCACAAGATTTATGGGAGTTTGTAGAAGATGGTTTTGATGAACCAGTTGATGAGCAAGCCTTTAATG
Organism: Pinus albicaulis; assembly: GCA_034641835.2. Lineage (NCBI taxonomy): Eukaryota > Viridiplantae > Streptophyta > Pinopsida > Pinales > Pinaceae > Pinus > Pinus albicaulis. The sequence goes on along the minus strand of CM076577.1, from coordinate 1,131,781,570 downwards.
CCTTAACACAGGCAGAGAAGGATTTATTTAAGAGCAATAGAAAGAAGGACTCTAAAGCCCTCTTCTATCTCTATAAGCAATTCATGAGAGTGTGTTTACAAGGATAGCAACAACTAAGAGATCTAAGGATGCATGGGATACCGTGAAAATAACCTATCAAAGTATGGAGAAAGTGAAGACAATAAAACTACAATTGCTGATGAGAGATTTTGAAATTCTTTGTATGAAAGAGTCTGATAATATAGACTCATTTTTCACACATGTGATTGGAATGGTCACATAGATAAGGTCTCATGGAGAAACACTTGAGGAAAGAAGGATCGTGGAGAAAATATTGAGGAGTCTACCCTCAAGGTTTGATGTTATTGTTACCACCATTGAAGAGATTAAGGATCTCTCAAAGTTCACGGTAGATGAACTTCATGCATCACTGATGACTCATGAACAACGACTGGAAAGATCAGTGAACCCATCTATAGAGCATGCGTTCAAGACCTAGATGCCTTTTGGAAGAGGAAGAGTTCAAGGCAGAGGAAGAGAAAAAGGCAGAAGCCAAAATCGAAGAGCAAGGAATAGCCCTTCACATTCACATGGAAGGAGCAGCAATCAAAATCAAAGCCACGGCCAAAGAAATAGCCAACAAGGTGGACACCAACATGCTCATGGACAAAGGTATGACAAATCCAATGTCCAATGTAATTATTGCAAAAAATATGGGCACTATGCAAATGAATGTAGGGAAAAGAAAAATGACATGAATAATAGGCAGAATGCTAATGTAGAAAAAGAAGAAAAGAACCCAAGGAATGTGCTGTTAACATGTAATGTAGCACAAGATAGACAGGATGATGTATGGTTCTTAGATTCAGGCTGTATTAATCACATGAATAGAAACATAGCAATGTTTGCCAATCTTGATGAAGAAGTTAAATCAGAAGTAACCATAGAAACTGATACTAAGATTTCTGTCAAGGGAAAAGGCAGAGTTAGTATCCATGCAAGAAATGGAGAGCATAAATTTGTGCCAGATGTATACTATGTTCCTGGCTTGAAGTGTAATATTTTGAGCATTGGGCAGCTCATAAAAAAAGGTTACAATGTATTCTTTAAGAATGATGTGTGCACAATAATGGACATACCTCCAAGGAAGAAGCTTATTACTGAAATACAAATGACCAGCAATATAATGTTTCCACTCAAGCTCAATACCGACTTGAAGGGAAAAGGAAAGAATGTAGCAGCTGTAACTCAAGAGGTCTTTCAAAAAGAAGTGAAAGATGAGAACTGATTATGGCACTTGAGATTTGGACATCTCAATTTCGGAGGATTAAATTTGTTGCACATAAAAGAAATGGTAAGAGGTCTACCATTGATTGAGAAACCGGACAGCCTATGTGAAGGCTGTATCTTGGGAAAACAACACAGAGAAAACTTTCCATTAGGAAAGAGTATAAGGGCGAAAGCACCTTAGAAATTATTCATTCAAATTTGTGTGGGCTGATGCAAATAGCATTAGCTTCAGATTGCAATTACATGCTGACCTTCATTGATGATTTCACAACGAAGGTGTGGGTTTATTTCCTGAAATATAAAAGTGAAGTTTTTGAAAAAAAAATCCACTTTAAAGCTCTTGTAGAGAAACAGAGTGGGCAACATATCAAATTTCTTAGAACTGACAGAGGAGGTGAGTATATCTCAAAATAATTTCTGCATTTTTGCAGAGAGAATGGCATACACAAACAGTTTACTACAAGGTACACACCGCAACAAAATGGAGTTGCTGAAAGGAAGAATCAAACCATTATGGATATGGTGAGAAGTATGCTAAGGGAAAAACATTTTCCAAATGAATATTGGGCAGAAGCTGAAAATTGTGCAGCATACATCTTGAATAGATGCCCAACAAAAGCTGTAATGAACAGAGTTCCAGAAGAAGCGTGGAATGGTAGAAAACAAGGACTCACTCACATGAGAGTTTGTGGGTGTGTGGCATATGCACACATTCCAGATTAATTGAGAAATAAGTTCGACAGTAAGGGGGAGAAGTGCATCTTCCTTGGATATTGTGAAGATTCCAAGGGATATAGATCGTATAACCCATCCACAAAGAACTATGTGATAAGTAGAGATGTGCAATTCATAGAAGAAGAAGCATAGGATGGAAGCATTGAGAAAACATCAAATGTTAAAATTTGTTTATCTCATGACGAAAACAAGGAAGATGTGGCTGAAATTAATACCTCATCGGTAGCAATACCTCCACCAACATAAGGACAGCAAGGGACAGCATAAGCAGGAGTAAGAACACCCTTGAGAAGAAATGAGAGTGCTTCTCCAAGCACACCACATGGAACAGATTTGAGTGCTACTTCAAGCACAACTACAGCAAATGAAAGAGGAAGCAGATTCAGAAATTTAAATTAGATTTATGAGCAGGAAGCAGCAAATGAAGGTATGAACTCCTTATTTTCTTTGTATTTTCATGTCGATAATCCTATTCATTTTGAAGATGCTATAAAAGATAGAAAATGGATAGAAACCATGGATGATGAAATTAATGCCATAGAGAAGAATAAAACATGGGAGTTGGTTGATCTCCCAAAAGGTAAAGAAGTCATTGGAGTAAAATGGGTCTACAAGACCAAAAGCAATCCTGGAGGTAAGATTGAAAGGCACAAGGCCAGACTTGTTGTCAAAGGATATAAGCAGCAACATGGAAGAGATTATGAGGAAACTTTTGCACCAATTGCAAGAATGGAAACAATAAGAGAAGTGTTTTCCATAACAGCACAAAACAAATGGAAGGTTTACCAAATGGATGTATAATCAACATTCCTAAATGGAGTTTTAATGGAAGAGATTTATGTTGAACAACCTCTAGGCTATGAGAAAGAAGGTCAAGAGTACAAAGTTTGCAGATTGGAGAAAGCTCTTTATGGGCTGAAGTAAGCACCAAGAGCATGGTACAATAGGATAGATTCCTATCTACTGGAAAATGGGTTTGAAAAATGTGAAGGAGAACCCACATTATACATCAAAGAAAAGGATGGTAAGATTCTCATTGTTGTGTTATATGTTGATGATGTGATATTCACAAGTAATGATGATTACCTCATTGAAAATTTTAAAACAGTCATGAAAGATGAATTTGAAATGACTTTCATGGGATTGCTAAGACACTTCTTAGGAATAGAAGTAGAACAGAATGAAAATGATATTTTTATCTCACAAGGAAAATATGTTAATGAAGTTTTAGAAAGATTTAATATGCAGGAGTGAAAAGTAGTAATTACTCCCACTGTAATGGGATTGAAGTTGAGTAAAGATGACAGCAGCAAGGATTTTAATCCAAGTTTATATAAGAGCATAGTTGACAACCTCATGTATTTGACTGCAACTAGGCCAGATATTATGCACGCTGTTAGTTTGATTTTCAGATTTATGGAAAGGCCAAAAGAAGCACATTGGAAAGCAGCGAAGAGAATTCTGAGGTATGTGAAAGGAACTAAAAGGTATGGGATTTTATATACTACTTTAGAAAATTTAGAATTAATTGGATATACTAACAGTGATTAGGTAGGAAGTATTGATGACTGGAAAAGTACTTCTGGTTATGTTTTTCATATGGGTTCAGGAGCCATTTCATGGGATTCTAAGAAACAACCTATTGTAGCATTATCTACAATAGAGGCAAAGTATGTGGCAGCTACAGCAGCAGCATGTCAAGCAGTTTGGATGAGAAGGATGTTGAGGAATTTGTGTCAAGAACAAGTAAAGGGCACAGTGATTTATTGTGACAATAGATCAGCTATTGCATTGTCAAATAATTTTGTGTTTCACAAGAGAATGAAGCACATAGATGCCAAGTTTCACTATATCAGAGAATTGGTGAACAATGGAGAAATCAGTTTACAACATTGTAGAATAGAGGAGCAATTTGTAGATATTCTGACAAAGCCATTCAGGTAGAAGAGTTTTGAATATTTAAGAAAATGCTTGGGTATGACTGATAACCCAACAACTGATTTTAAGGGGGAGTGTTGAAATATTAAAGTCACCTGCATACCCTGTGTAGGTAGAAACATAATACAACAGGGGTAGCAGCAGAAGGTTGAGTGTACACTTTTATGCATTTAACAGAGATGGAGAAAAACTGTAAGGAAGTTTTTAGTGTTGATGGGCCGTAGCCACCATTGCAGAGATGAATTTATGTTTGTATGGGAGTAGCCAAATTTGCAAAGGAAATGAAGACTTTCGTGGTTAAACCACAGAACAACAGAGTTTTATTAAAGACAGTATTTTCGGGATTTTAAGCCCTCACCAACAAATCATAACCAAATTTTGTTCAACACGCCAAGTATTTTGAACATTTTGAATTGGGCCACATCATCTGTGGTCCCCACCACTTCATCACCAATCGTAAATTTTTTGAGTTAGTGTCTTGTTGATATGAAGGAGTTCCGATGCGATGTGATGTTGCGACATCGCACATCGCACATTTCAAAGGAATGATGTTAAAGCCCCCTTTGCAATTTTAACCCACTGATGTATTGCATTGTGATGCGATATCACATATCGCAATCGCATTCACACAAGGTTCATCTGCCATATGTTATGTTCCATTGAATGTTTGTGATGCAATGTGGTCCATAACACAATTGCTAATCGCTCATCGTAAGTCTTCCACCCTCCGCTTATGTCTTCTGTTGATGCCGATGCGGTGATGCGATGTGGTCCCACCATAGTCACACCTTATCGCCATTCGCCCAGACTGCAGGTTCATTGTAATACTTGCGATGTGATGTGGTCCCACCACAGTCGCAATCACAACATCGTAAATTTGTTGTTCAAACCATTCCGCTCATCCACCGATTGCCAATTGCGATGTGGGCTCCACTCGCATATCACGCAAAAGAAATTTTAGTTTAAATTTTTATGTTCTGACATTATATTAAAGATTTTTGTTTATTTCTTTGATTTATGTTTTCATTCCGCTGTGCCATATAAAAGGAGTGAAACAGCTCGTAGGCTTATTGCATTGTATTGTATGGTAGTTGTGTTGTATCACTGTGTAATTCCGCACGTAGAGAAAACACAGTGAAGCATAACAGAGCATTGTTTTGTGCGTTTTGAGAGACAAAAAAGATTAGTGAGCACTGCGACTATAGTAGTCAGTCTAGTTTTTGTAAATCCCTCAGAGGAGGAAGAAATCTATCATTTTGTAATAGTTTTAGTTCTGTTAATGAAATAGAAAGCTATTTTATGCCATCTCTATCTAGCAGTAAGAAAATTTATTTTTATTCTCTGTGTTAGAAGGAGAGTATTATTCTCTTAGTCATTGTTCTAGAATTATCAGAAATTCCAACATTCCTGAATATTAGAGAAACCTGCAATCAGTTAAAAATGCCCTCTGAGGCATACCTGAATATAATCTAGAAGCCCTAATGCAGTTCGTCAAAAAAATCCAAAAGATGAAACCAGAGATACTAAGACTGGATCTTGGAGTATCGAAGGGACTAAACAATTTTCCCTAGGTTGTTCATATATACTATTCCCACAAATCCTCCGCAAAAATATACAAAATAATATAGGCAGAAATCAATACTCCCCAAGAGATGTAGGATGCCATGTTCCTCTCCAAGTGCTGAAACTGATATCAACTGGAATCTCTTTCTTTTAATATGATTGAAATTCTGTACAGTTTGTAGTGGAATTTCTATATCCATACTTCAAATATTGATTTTGTTTTCTTCATTTTGAACCGAATCCACCATGCAGCTTACTGTGTTGGTGGGATTTTCTACAGTAGGGTTCTGCCTCTCTGGAGTTGAAATGTACGCACTTACCTTTATTTCACCCCTTATATTTTTTAAGGAAACCTTCAAGGGTATATATATAGGGGCCATCAAGAGAATAATAATCACAACAATGTAGATTCCTTCAATCTGGCACTTCCAGTGGGGCAGAAACTCAAAAAATATGGAATATATAGTGGTGGCCAGGGCAATCAGTGCACATACAGTCATGTATTTCTTATCTGCATCATCTTCTCTGGCATCCATTTTCAATTGTGAGACATGGAGTATTACAGCTGGAATTACACCCACTACTACAGGGACTATGCAGTTTAAAAGTAAGCATAGGGAAGGGTTCCTAAGGTCCATAATGGAAGAGATATAGCTGTAAATAATTGGACTGAGACCTACGTAGCTTGTACTTAAACCACAATCCATTCCTCTCTCGATTGGGAAATTTTCAATGGCAACCTTGAAGCTCACAGTGTTGAACCAACATATGTTATTCCCAGCCAGAAGGCACAATATATACACCTGCGTCACAATATATACACCTGCGTTGTCAAAAATAACAAATGAAATCTCATGAGAGGCAACAACAAGCAAGTTATAACAGTGCAACACCAAAAATATGTAAAAACAATGTAACAATATGTTAATATTATTTTACTATGGGGTACTTAGTTATTGGTCTTTTTAGAGTTTCAGGTTTATGAAAATCTATAGTTTTACCTAAAATATTTACCTCTAATAAAAAAAGATGACACAAAAAAAATAATAAATACATGAGAGTAAGAAAATATAAATGTTTTCCCTCTGTTTCATGTTTCCATGTTAATTTGTCCAGATGACCAATAACATCTCACACCACTTCTTTAAGTAATCATAAAAAAATATTTTAAAAGTACTAAAGTATCATTGTAATAAAAAAATATTATATTATAATGATTTTAGTTGTTATAAAAATATATTTTAAAATCATTATAGTATAATGATTTTAGCTATTGGTTTTTTTAGAATTTCAAGTGTATGATAACTCATAGTTTTACATATAGTATTTATCTCTAATACAAGAAGATAACAAAGAAAAAATATAATAAATGCTCAAGAGTAGGAAGAAATATAAATGTTTTCCCTCTGCTTCATATTTCCATGTCAATTTGTACTAATGACCAATAACATCTCACGCCACTTCTCTAAGTAATCCTCCAAAAAAATATTTTAAAACCATTATAGTATCATTATAATAAAAATTATTTTAAAACCACGGTAGTGTCATTATATTATAATGATTCTTTCTAACATGGAAGCAGTGCGTAATTCTATTACAACAATCTAAATCTTATGCGAATAAATTTATCATATCCTCAAATTTCATCTTTTGATAGTTTAGTACACTATGCAGGAGCTCTATTATACACATCAAAAAAAAAAATCCCATTAATATGTATGGATTGCAAAAAAAACTAAATAAAATTTGGAAAGAGTATAACCTGCCAATAACTCAATGGGTGAATTATTTCACTCAGAATTAGCCACTGAACGCCATACCCCACCATTTCCAAGCTCATTCCAATAACAAGAACAACCCACTGTTAAATTAACAAAAGGAGACAGTAGAGAATTGCAGAGAGCACAATGTCACTACACACATATATTTATTGAAAGGAGAAATGTATATCTATACAAGTCAGAAACAGTTATGCATAAACTGAATCTGGAAACTGATTGCCAACTAATCTAGAACTACTTCTAAACTAACCGAATGATTAATTCTTTAACACTCCCTCTTAATCTTGAGGGTTACATTATTTTATTCCTAACTTTTGACATTGAAATTCATTCTATATTTCCAAAGTCAGAGAGAACTCTCTTGACTTTCAACTACATTTGGTTTTCTTCTTCTTTTCTTCCAAATTCTATAGCCTCTAAATTGTTTCATCATGTTCATCTCATTGTATTGTTCAAACCTCAGACTTTTCATTTGTTGGTGCAGGTCTTTTACTATTCCAGGTTGTCTAAGCATGTCCTGGACATCTTCAAGAAATGTGGGTTGCTGCCACATACTTTCTTCCATATTATGGTTTTCATGATCAATCTGCTGCAACATAATATTAGAATAATGTTTTATTTCTTCAAAACTCCAATGCATGAAAATTTCATTGACATGTTCATCATGCATGTCATCTTCAACATTCATTTCTACATCTTCTGTGTAGATCTTATCCAAACATGGTGTTGCAAGCCATGTTTCAATAAACTTTAACTCTTCTTCATAATCATTTTGTGTACCTGCACATTGAAAATCAATATCAGAATCCAAAATATTTTTAGAATGACATTGGTTCCGGTATTTTTGCTCTGCAATGAGAGCTTTCTCCTGTTGTGCTTGTTTCTCTATTTCTACCTCTATCTTTTTTTCTGCTTTTTCTTTGCCGACTTCTTTCTTTGCTTCTGTCTTTGTCTCTTTTCCACTAACCTGTAATGTTGCAAACAAGTTGTTTTCCACTAACTGCAGTAGGGTTATTTCTTCCACTAACTGCAGTGGGGTTATCTCACCAAATAACATCATGTCAATATCATATTTTTGTTGCATCATCTGCAACCAGTCATCATTAGTCAGAAATTCATTATCAAAGTTAACATCAACCATCAAATTTTCATCAAAAAGTTGCGTTGCTGGATTCACCATCTCATCATCAGCAAGTTGTGTTGCTGGAGTCAACAACTCATCATCAGCAAACTGTGTTGCTGGTTTCATCAAACCTTCATCAGCAAGCTTTGTTCCTAGAATCACAAAATCTTCATCAGCAATCCATGTTGCTGGTATCAACAAATATTCGTCCACTTGTAACTGTGTACAATAGGGTGCACAAACATTTTCGTGCTCTCTCTCTGCTGCTTCTGTACTTTCTTCGCATTCTTCATCCACCCGTGACTAAGCACAGTGTGATTCAAAAAAATCTTCATCTCGTTTTGGATCTGCTACTACAGATCTACCTTCATCTTCAACTTCACCAAAACATCTCTCAAGGGTATCCCAAGCCTCCTTGGATGTCTTGGCATCTGAAATCAAGGGAAGTATAATTTTATCGACTGATTCTTTTATGCATTTTAATGCATAAGCATCTTTTTCCATATTTATTTCAAGATCTAAAAAGATTTTTAACATATTCTGTTATGCTTTAGCCTCTTGGCTTTTCCCATGACCTACGAGTCTACATATGCATCAAATACCTTGCTTTCAAAATTTTCCAAAATTTATGTAGTAAGACAATACTTTAACAAGGCTTTCACATTTTCACTTTCTCACAACTTAAGTTTTTATTTTTTAAATTCCTTTTCTCAACAAAATCTCATATCCTTTCAAAACTTAAAAATACCTTTTAAAACTGCAGCCCTCTTTTAAATCTCATTTTTTAAAAGAAATCCCTCTTTTAAAAAACTTCAACTTCATTCATGCAAACTTCAACCTCATTCATGCCATTTTAAATAAACCTTCAACTTCATTCATGCTCTTTTGAATAAACCTTTTTCTTTTTTTAAAAACCTTTAAAAATCATTCTTTAATAAAAAAGGGCTCTCTTTTTTTTCAAATCATATGGGGCATTAAAAACACCTTACATGGCCATATATAAGCCATATGAATTTCATATGACAATAAAAAAAGGATTAAATAAATCGAGACTTTCTTTTTGCCTGAATCACTTTAATGTAATTGCTCCACATTCCTTAATGCTTTTAACATTACTTTAAAATGCCTTTTTTTTCATTAACCTATAAGCCCTTTTCAAAAAAACTTGATGTTTAAAATGATTTCATACCTTCACCTCTCTTAATTTTATTTGCCTCGAACCCAAAATTTTCAACAGTAGGACCGCTCAGTTCGACTTTCCCACAAGACTAAAATTATGCATGTTTCCTTTTACTCTATCGTGCAAAGGTTTTTTCACTCCATCGTGCAGAGGCGGCAGACAGGCTTTGCCAGAGGTAGTAGGGCTATGCGAATTGGGGCTCTTCCTCGGCTCTTTCTATCCGACGGCTTTGCCGTCTTCTTTCACAGCCTAACTGTGGCTCGGCTAGGTACAACGAGCAGCTCAATTTCCGAACGTAGTCTCTAGACTGCTACTCCATCAACAACAAATAGTCATGCATTCTCTATAAGTGTCGGCCATCTACAACGCGTTTCGGTGCATGTTCTTTAAAACCTTCATCGGAGGTCTTTCATATGGAACAAAAAATCTTTGGCGGCAAGGGCAAGGCTGCTTATCCAACCGCAACAGGAAAATAAAATATGGAACAGAAGACCAGCAACAACAGTAAAAGAAACCGGTCAAACGCCTCCTCACTTGACGTAGTTAATTGCAGTCACTGGCGGCAACAACAATCGGATGTTTCGAACTTCCACAATTTGCAGACAAATTTTCTCCCTCTCAAACTAGAATCCGACTTGACCAGTGACGTTCTCTCAGGTAACTATACCAAAAAAACTATTTGCCCAACTACTCTCTGCTTCTCGAACAAACTCCAAACTAAATCTTGTCACTGGCTCGGTCTTCTTTGACTGACAATTCTTTCTCCTTAGCAGACTGTGTTTTCCCACTTCAAACGCAAAGAAAACTTGGATCAGACTCCTCTTGTGCCCTAATCTCTGTCTCTGCTACTCCAACGATCAAACAAAAAACAGAAAAAATAGATTCACAAAAAAAGATCGACCAGATCAACTCTCAGCTCCGATACCATGTCAAATTAACAAAAGGAGAAAACAGAGAATTGCAGAGAGAACAATGTCACTACACACATATATTTATTGAAAGGACAAATGTATATTTATACAAGTCAAAAACATTTATGCATAAATTGAATTTGGAAACTGATTACCAACTAATCTAGAACTACTTCTAAACTAACCGAACGATTAATTCTTTAACACCCACGTTGGCAGAAACGCGCAGGCCAGTCTAGAAACCCAGCCCATGACTTTTCCAAGGTCCGAGGCCACAACCAAACTATTCAGTTGGATTTTATTAATCCCCATAAATTTCTTCAAATCAGAGGAGTAATCAGAAAAATCAAATTTGGTGCCATTGATGGATTGCAACCACATTGCTGCTATAAAACAAGTCCATCGTTTGATGGCCAGTAACTTGGTGGGAATCACCTTGCCACTATTATCCATGGCAGCAGAACAACTGAATATCAACACTTGCATTGTATTATGCTAAGAGTGGTCATTTTTATAGGCGATACCTATGCCAATCGGCAATCGGAGTAGAGGAATAAAGTCTTCTCGTGGGCTCCAGTGTAGTTAATGCAATGATCTCCAATACCACAAATTCTATGGTGCTATCGGACAGGATCACTGATTTCAAGAAAATAGAGACGGTGTACGGGTTATTTACTTCCACGGTGGCAACGAAAACCTAAATTTTGTCGTATATCCATTCTGAAAATCAAATCACATGTATAGAGTGATTACCGAGGCACAATTTCATGTTGATGGTGATTTATTTGAAGTTGTCTACTGAGCTTGTGAAATAGTCTTGATGGCAGAAAATTTCTGGTCAACTAAAACTCAAAAAATTAGGTGCTTGGAGTGTTTAGAATCCATTTTTTATGTTGGAAATGGATTCAGCACTATCAAAAACCCTTAGAACACTTAAAATATTAAAATTTAACAAATGTGAACAAGAAAGATTCAAGGAAAATTTTGGCCGGATTTTCTGAAAATCATTGCTGGATTCTGGGTGAAAACGCAGGCTTTTTAGACTACGCGGATTTATTTTATGAATTTGGTGTTTTTTTTTTTTTCAAAAAAAATAATTTTGAAGTTTAGAAAAAAGTATTTAGATTATATGGTTGAATTTTCCAACTATTTAATTTAAACATCTACCAAATTTTAATGACGTGATTAATTAAGAAAGACTTTGTTTTTTAAATTATGAATCACAAAATTTTTAGATAACATTAATTGTCAAGTGTTTAAAAATAGTTTTTTTAAATAAAAATAAATTTAAGCCCATCAAAATTCCTACAACCATAATACAAAAATTTCTAATGAAATTTCTCAATACATAGCCTGAATTTCTATTATTTTCTAGGCTAAATTGCAACCCACGCATGCGAAAAAAGGTGACGAAAACATGACATGTTCTTGACCTCAGATCAACAGATGAATGAATCCATGGAAGGTGACGCAGTGTTGAAAGGAAAGAATAGAGTGGTCTCTCTCATTATTAGGGCGATCCTTGTTACGCCAATAGGCATCTCCTGTTGGAAATTGCAACTTTAATCATTTTGTTAATCACAAATTCTAATCCAATGGTTGAAAATACAAGACGTTGGAATATTTTCGTCGTTGCCACTACATCAATGGATAATATTGATGAACATAACTCCCTTTCATATCTAAATCAAGTGATTAAGCCCTGCTTAAATAATTTTTTTACCAAATTATAATTAAAATTTTATTGTGCCATTAATTATTGACCACATATGAAGATTAATGCTAATTAAATTCACATCATTGAAGTTGTGGCTTCATGAAATGTCCAAAAAAGGCCGCCACTATTTGAACCACCATAAAACTATGAAACGTGTCATATAGCTACTATGAAACGTCTTATATAGCTACATGTTCATTCATTTTCATTCATAACAGTTCAAAACCTGAAACGTATGCAATGTATGCCTTTTCACATTCTGAAATGAGAAATGGTTCATTCACAATTAAGGATATAGAGTTTATTATGTTTTTAATAATTGTATGTTACATAATAATTGTACTTACATAATGTAACTTACTCCATGGCATGCAATGGAGCACCATGGAGCACCACCATTGGACCTATGTGTGCCATCATATGACATATTCTTTATTTATTACACTTTTGTTTAATTGAGATGACTCTCATTCAAATTCCACAAAACAAATTCAATACAAAAAGAAGCGAAACTTATTTAAAAAGAATCAATGAGATGCTGCAAGTTTCATTTGATAAACATGTTGTGTAGGTGTATTGTTTCTTTAGAAGTTTCAATTTGATATCAAGGTTAGTCCAATTTTGTTGTTAAATTTCCTAAATTTCATACATTGAATGGTATCTAATAGATTGACTTTGTTAAGCAGGTACGTGGAGCTTCTATTTGATCCTAGGTTCAGTGCCATATATTCGGCATCTATTAAATAGTTTGAGTCTCAATAGAAATTGGGAGGTATGTAAAACTCAGGGCCTCTATGTTTTGGTACTCATGCTGAATGAGCCATGTAATTAGAGAATAGAAGGATAATATTGACTCACTCATATAAACTTTAATTGTATTTTAAATTAACATTTTTTCATTTATTTATTAATAATATTTCATAATTAAACATTGGAAAATTTTAATTTTCCCATTTGATATAAATCACCAATTCTCTTTTCATGACTTCCTTCACTCTTTGTAATCGTGATTTTCCTGCCCTTCGTATATATCTCCGGTTTCGAAAGGATACCAACGACTTAGGTTTTTTGTTTTTTATTTTTTAATAATTTCTCGAAGGTAAACTTAGAGGATACCAGAAATTTAGGTTTTCTCAATTTCGGTTTTCACAATTTAGGTTTTCTCCAATTTCAAAGTCGATTTAAAAAAATTACACAAAACCTATAACTTACACGATACCGACAATTTAGGTTTTCTGTAATAATTTCTGAAACCACCGAAAGAAAATTCAATTCCAAATTATTTCAAAGTTGATTTAAACAAATTACACAAAACTTATATGAATTTGAGAAAACTTATTTAAGGTGGAAAATATGGCTTCATGTGCCCAAGTTTTGTTTACACAATGTCACCGTTGGATCAACAATGTCACTGCTGGATCAACGTACAATAGTCTACACATCTCACTTTAGTCTTGGCACCATCCTCAGAATGAGATGAAGTTCCAAATGGTTTCCCAAGGATGTATTTTCCAAGGAAATACTCTCACTTGAGACATTTTCCTCATCTTCTATGTGTCTCTAAATTGTATACTGTACTTTCGGTTAGAGTCCTGTGATTTGGCTGATTGGCGAGCCAAATGACAGTGTAACATCAAACCAATCTTTGGAGCCCAAGGACCTAGTCTTCCTGGACTCAGAAAGGTCTCTCTCTATTTGTGTAAGGGATGTCTTTGTGTTTTCTTATTGTGTTCTGATTTTATGCTAGTTATGAAGTAGGTTTTTTGGTTTTGGTTTTTAGGTTGTGAGGGATGAAACTGATCAAAGATATAAGATAGGTAAAAGGATGTCAGATCAACTAGGCTATGGTGTCGAAGAGGTCAAGAAAGCTATCAGATGGTGATACAAGGTTGTTGAAGGGCCGATTTGATTCGAGGTAAAATGGATCTTTGGGCAAAATGGAGTAAAATGGACATCAAGTTTGTTAATAACAAAGGATTCCAAGCATAACTAGTTTAATAGCTGATGTAAACATGGTAGGGAAAACCATTAATCATGAGAAATGTAACTATAACCTAATCAATACATAGAAATACACATTCAAGCCATGCATAGAGATATATAACTCTCTAACTTTGGGAAATGGTTATCAGAATTTGGGGAAATACACTTAAGACAGACAAACAATTCAAATCACTATATCAGAATGCCTAAACACCGTACTTCAATTTATTGGGCACTTTGAAAACAAGATTGCATAGTCTTAGGCAAAGGGCAAGATCAGAACAAGACCTCCTTGGTTCAACAAATGACAATCTAATCAGTCAAAGAGAAATTTCATGGATGGAGCTATGGCTAGCCATGAGTAAGCAGGGAATACCTTAAATCATACTTAGCATGCATAAAACCATGAATGAAATGAGTAACAATATCCTTAAGTTATTAAAGAGCAATCAATAATTCTTTAATGTGACTAAGAATGAAGAAAACATGGAAACTATGAAGAAACAGGAAATTTGAGGTGCCTCCAAGGGCATGTCTCAAATTTTTTCTCTACTGTCCTATAACAAGCAAGAGCATGGATTTATGAATGAAAACTAGGAAACAAAACAAAGAGAGAAACACTATACCATTCTACCAAGTCATGGAATCCAACAACAATCCTCTTTCATCATCCATGAACATCCAAGAGACTATCCATAAGCATGAGACAAGTATTTCTTCCAAAGCTTATATGACCATATATTGCTTCTATTCATTAAGTTCAGCCTTGTTTACAATGAAAGCCTTTGGAATATATAGGCCTAAGTGAGGAAAACCTCTTAGTTCAACTTGCAATCTCATTGGCCTATCCAAAATATCTTATTTTGTCCTTGAGGTTTTGTAAAGCCCAAGGCACAAAATATCTCATAAAATATCTAAAAAATTCTAAAAGAGGGAAATAAATTGACTTTTCATAACTTCTCAGGTACAAAAATCTCTAAACGCACATGAGGAAAAAGCAGTTTTGAAAGGTTCAATTTTTACAAAAAAACTTAAAAAATACATCAGCAAAAGGTCCCCTGAATTTCCGGCAACTTTTGGAAGCCTTCCCGATGTCGAAATGAGGCTCATGATGGCTTGTTGGAAAGCTCTAAATGTCTAATTTCTGGAAAAACTTGAATTTTCCCAATATAATGCTTGGAAGTCCTCCAAAAATAGGTCTGTGTGTAAAAACCCAAAAAATATGCCTTGCTGATATGTGGGTAGAGTGTCGAAAAAGTGAGTGTTTTTTGCATCTTTGGGGGACCAAAACAACTTCAAATGCTCTGAAAATTTCTGAGTAGATGCCCCTAAATTTAATTCATCCAATGGTACCACTCTAAGGAGTTTAGGATGCTCCAAACTAAAATGGCGCCGCCCATGATTTTATGCAATTAGGCCCAAAAAAGTCGAAAAACAAGAACATGTCAAAATTTGCTCAATTTTGGTGAGCAAGTCCCTCAAGGCTTTTTAGAAACATGTCTAGAATCTCAGGCAAAAATTCCAAGCCTAAAGGTGTATTTCTCCTTTTTTCTCACCGGGTGCCCTCTTTGGGCAGTTCTGAGCTTTTCTTGGTTTTCTTCTTTGTTGTTTGGCATTCTAGCTTTGGTGAAGAAGTCATGGCCCCTTGCATAGGAGAGGCAGATAGCACATGCTTTGGAGAATGCCCTTCATGATCGATGTTTTGTATTTTCTTGCCCTCATCATTGCTTGCTTGAGGGCTGCCTTGTTTGTCTTTGTCACTGCCTTCTTTATGACTGTCATGCTCTTTCCCTTCACTGTTTTGTGCTTCATCACCCTTATCCTTATTTCTGTGTTGGCTGCGATAATGTTCTCTTTCATCACTGCGTCACTACCCATCACTTTGCTCTTCATTATCACTACTATGTTTAGCCTTTTTGCCTTGTTCCTCATCATCACTAAAGTCATCTCTTTAGTACAGTGTTTGAGCCAAGAGGCCTTTAACAAGACATGTTTGTGGCTTCTTGAAAAGAAATCTCCTTTGTTTTAGCACAAAAACCTTCCCCTCAAACATTTTCCCTTTTTGATATCACTGCCTTGATTTGTTTTTAGATGATAAAGCACCTTTAAACACTTGTTTTTTAAATATTTCATTCAATTGACAAAGGTCTTCATCTTCTAACCGCTGCTTCTTCTCTAATCTATTAAAAAAATTGCTTTCAACATCATTGTTTTATGTATTTCACACCTTCAATTTGAAATGATGACTGCTCATGTTTTAATAACTGCTTTCTTTGTGGTTAAAACAACAAAGGGACTGATTTAAAAACACTGCTTCAAATGCTCCTTCAAACTGATCATGAAGCCCTTCACAAACTCTATTTTTCTTCTAGAGGTTTGTGCAAATCCTTGACTATTTCATATCACAAAAAGAACTCTTTTTAAACTGACAAAACCCTCATCTCTTATTCACTGTCTTGAGTTTCTTCATGGTGCTGCTCTTCATCACTGTGCTGCATATCATTAAAGTGTTCTTATTCACCTTGCTTCCCTGCCTCAAATAGCCTGTGGAAAGTTCTTCTCAAGCACACAACTTTGTCCTCTTTGTTAGTCACTATTTGACCAATGGAAATGCATCAAATGCTGTGTGAAATGGTTCTTTAATATCAGCTCTCTGCTCCTTACAAATCACTGCTTGTTTCCCTTTGTATGCCAACCAGCAAATGGTTATCAAAATAACAAGCACATAGTCAAAATGTTACTGTGGCTGGGTAAGTTTACAAGGATCCTTTATGTTTTGGATAAAAATAAGACAGCCTTGTATTTAGACAGAGGCAAAACACTCCTCCCAATCAAAAACACCCTTTTTGTACTTCACTGTTTCTCACACACAGTTTGACAAAACACCTTCAAATTGTAATAACAGCTTCACTCACTATAGTCTGTTTCATGGATAAAGAGGTAGCACTGATTTTGCTTTTCACCACACAGAGAGGACTTTTGAAAGTAACAAAGTCATTTATGTATGATCACTATTGTTACTCGTACTTTAAACAAAATTTCAACCCTTCTTACCACTACTTTCACCACTACACTATAGCTGACAGAGTTTATGGTTTTGCCCTATCACAGTTTAGGCACCTCCAACAATTTTACAAACCTCCACTACTGTGTATATTTTGACTTGTTGGTTTATGCTTTTAGCACTATATTGAGGGTAGTTTTTAGTCCTTTTGACATCATCATAAACCCACCACTTTCAATATGTCAATTTCGGGCAATGATAGCCACAGCAATTTCGGACCTTAAACAAAATTTCAACCCCCTTACCACTTTTTTCACCAATACATATAGGTGATAGAGTTTATGGTTTTTTTCTAAAACAATTAGGATACCCTCAATACTTGACAAAACCACTAAAATGGTGTTTATTGTGTCTTGTAGGGAGTGTGAGGTTTTAGCACTTTTTTAGAGTAGTTTAGGTCCTTTGAAGCTAAAATGAACCTTCCACCATTCTCCCACTATAACAACTTTCTTTGAAATATTCACAAATCACTTTGATTTACACCATGAGTTTCATTTTTTTTTTTGCCACCACTTAACATCTTGAATTTAGAAAGGAGGAAAACAAAATACCTTGTAGATCGATGGCAGCCCTTGTTTGATTGGTTGAGCAGCTCTAAAAAGAGTTTTTTTGAAGGCTTTAGGTGAGCAGCACGTTCAGAAGCAAGAGTGTCGTACGCTGCTACAGGCGCGCCGTGCATCAATAGAAAACTTTGGATTTTCTCTCCCAGGCGTGCCGCGCAATTTTTCAAACGTGCCGCGCACTTTTTCAGCTGTTTTGGAGGCCTTCTTGGTGCCGGGATTGGGCACGAGATGGCTTGTTGGAAATATATGGAAGTATAATTTCCAGAAAAAAATTGATTTTTTTTTCATTTGGTGTCCATTTGGTTGTTGAAAAATTGATTTTCCCAACACTGGTCAAAATTGGTGAATCTTGGTGCAGAAATGCATAGTGCTATTTGTAAGCCACTTTTGGATGCCTTCCCGGTGTCGGAATTGGGCCTGAGATGGTTCGTTGGAAATATATGGAAGTATAATTTCCAAACATTCTTGAGTTGTTTCATTTTGTGTCCATTTGGTGGTTCAAAAATTGACTGTCCTAACACTGGTAAAAAATGGTGAATGCTGGTGCAGAAAAACATAGTGCTATTTGCAGGCTACTTTTGGATGCCTTCCTATTGTCGGAATTGGGCCCGAGATGGCTCGTTGGAAAGATATGGAAGAATTATTTTCAAAATATGATTTATTTTTTTCATTTGGTATCCATTTGGTTGTTCAAAATCTGACTGTCCCAACACTGGTCAAAATGGTGAATCCTGGTGCAGAAATTCTCCCATCACATATGTATTTTTTACATTTCTCACAAACCATGATACCTGTGTAGAAACTGAGAGAGGTTTTTCTTTTTGAGCCTATTAGGAACAAAAAATTCTCTCACTTTTGTAAATTGCATCTCGTTTTGGTCAGAAAAACATTTTTAAACAAAATGCCTGGGCGCTCCTTAACCTCTGTCCTTTGCATTGTTCATTTGCTGTCACTATAGAAAGACACATTGTGTTATGTGAGCTTTTCTTTGAAACTTGAAGGAGGTAGATTCACCCTTTTGAAAATTGAACTGATAGTGTCTGCTCCTGATGCTTTGGAGGTGGTCATGCCCATTGTAAAACTGATTGAGCTGGTAGGTGATGTTTGAGCTTCTCTTTTGACTGTGGGTAAAAAACTCATTTGAAACTGTAAGTGAAAATCCTGTTTACAAAAGTGTTCGTAGGATCTTGTTTTCAATCGTTCAGAGGATTCTCAAAGTTTCTTTCTTCTTTCACCTCACTGTCTAAGCTATCCATCGTATTCAAATCAAGCATCAAACAATTGGTTTTCTTGCCCATTTGTACTTTCCGCAAAACTGATCATTTCCACCCAAAATCTTCCTCCTTGATTCCACAAACCATTAAATCAAACCTTTACATATATACCAGCTTCAAATCAGCTCTTATTTCCAAGTCATCTTCAAGCCTCATCGTATTATTTAGTTGAGAGATTGCTGACATGAGAGAGTTTTCCGATCTCGTAGGGTTAGCCATCAGATTATGGTTTTATGTTACCCCAGACCTGAGTAAAACCAGGATTAGTTATGTAATGGACAGTGGCCACCATACTGGGATCGAACCCAATCTTCCGGTTTCGCAACCTTGTCCACATTTGGCCCTGTTGAAGTACCAAGCAACAACTCTGCCATGTTTACTTGATTGGTTGATCTGGAATTACAGTGTTACTTGATCTATTGGTTTCGCAGCAAATTAGGGTAGATTTGTAAATAAATAAGCTGTCAAAGGCAACATTTCAGTTTCCGGTATTGGTTTATGTATAGGTTGCAGTATGTATATGTTTTGGGATTGGTATGAGTTGTTTTGGGTTTGCAGTTGTTTGACCATCCATAGCCCAATGGATGAAGGCAATGTCTTCTTTCCCATAGATCTATAGTTCTTGGCACCTCCAAGGAGCTACCATCCCCATTGGAGCCGATGTTAGTTCCAGTCTTCGCAGCCTGTCACCAGGGATCAACATGAGCTCTTACTATGTCTGGTTTTGTCAGATGTTTTGCACATGTTGTTCAGCAAAAAAACATGTCACAAGTGTGTCCATCAGAATAAGCTTGGAAAAATATTTCCAACGGTATATCACACTCCCATAACCGGCTCCCAGATTAGAAGATATGATCGAAATGAATGAGTGATTCTTGGTTATGCATGTTTTGAGGTCAGTTGCTGCACACAATGACAAGTTTAGTAAAAAAATAGTTTGTGAAATAATGGTAAGGAATTTTTGAAAAGTGAAAGAGGTTTTTGTTCATCACATAGCAAATAACAAAAACATCCTTCATTTTATGCACAGGTGCTACTATGTGGGATATATACAGTGATATTTGGAGCCTACATTAAAACAAAGCAAAGTTTTCATATTTTTTACTCAGCCATTTTACAACAGATGGAAAGTAATTCTACAAACCCCAAGGACGTTTTTGTTAAACACGAGCCATATAAAAAAATCCTCTTTCAGTTTATTCAAAGGTGTCACGAATTGGGATATGTGACTAGATCTTTACAGCTCATTTTTACAGATTTAAATTTTTAATGATTTTTTGTTTTAGAGATGATTTGGTGGAATCGATTGCGAGCAACTGGAAACACATTTCCTAAATTTGAGAGAGATTTTTCTCCAAAATGACCTTATCTACAAAACCTCTTTCATTTTTGTAACAGGTGCTATGGTTTAGGAGATACGAGTTCATCTTCAACACTATTTTCAGAAATTCGGCCCAAGTTTAATGTAACTGATTCTATTTTTAAGAAAATGGTTGAGCTCAATTCCCTTAGTACAAGGATGAGAAAATGTATATATTTTATGAATTTCATATTGTATAGGTTGGATTTTGGTAGAGGGTTGGACACTTGGTAATTTTCCAGCTTCAATGGCATACTTCATCCTCTGCTTTGGTGTATGAATAGACCAAGGTTTGTAGCACTCTTTGGGATCCATGTGGCTCTATGTTTTTATGGTGTGTTTCTCTCTGTGATTGTAAGTTTCCTGATGTTTCATGTGTATCATATTCCTTCTCATTTCTTCTTAAGTTAAATAAACAAGTAATAAAGGTGGAATTCATTATATTTGCAGTGCTCTACCTTGGGTTTTGTTTAATTTTCCATGTTTTCAACTATCTAAAGAGGATTCCTGAAAGCTTCTTGCCCTCTTCAACCCCTCACCGGTATGAGCTATCCATTGCATTTAAATTCGAAGCATCAAAACAATTGCCTTTCTTGCCCCGTTCAGCTTTCTACAAAATTGATCATTTCTCGGACCCAAAATCTGCCCTTCCCTTTGATTCCAAAAAAAACCCTTAAAATCAAATCAAACCCTTTTACATATATACCTAGCCTAGAATCAGCCTTTATTTCAAGTCATCTCAAGCCTCACTGATTATTCTTGCTGAGATTGACGAGGAGAGAGTCTTTTCCCGATCCGGTAGGGCTAGCCACGTATTGCTGGCTTGATGTTACCCTAGACCGCCTTCCTTCAGCCTGAGGTAGATTTAGGCCATAACACCTTCTTTGGTACAAAAATCCTTGAAGTCATGTGAAACAAATTCACCTCCATTGTCCCTCCTGAGATCCTTCACCTTCCTCCCAGCCTTCTTCTCAAACAATGTGTTGAATTCAACAATTTGTTTTTAGAAAACTTCATGCTTCTTCTACATGAAGAATATCCAACATTTTCTAGAGAAATCATCAATAAAAATAAGATAGGACTTATGTTTTATTGTGGAGGCTACAGAAAATGGTCCACAAACATTAGAGTGGATTCACTCCAATATTGCATCTTCTCTGATATCTCAGTAATGAAGGTGGATATGACATATTTCCTTAATGTTTAAACCCTACAGACATCTTGTTGGTCAAGGGAGCCTTTTTGGATACCAATGGTAATTTGTTGCATGATTTTTAAGGCGCCATCGTGTAGATGACCTAATATCCTGTGCTAGAGTACTCCAACATCTTGACTCTGCACTTTTTTAGCCTTATTGCTCAATGCAGTATAATGTCCCACCTCAAGTTTGTGTAGGTTCTTCACTAAAAACCCGATCAGCTTCACTTGCTCGATAGTTATGTGTCTCAGAAAGGATTTTCCTTTACTAAAAATAACATCATAGCCATGATCCTCCAATACTGCTACAAATATAAAGTTCTTCTTCATCCTAGGTACAAACATAACATCTTTGGGGTGAATAGGAGAGGATTTCTCCCTCTCAAAGGTGAAAATATGAATTCATGTAACATTGTACCTCCCATCATCCCCCATTTTGAATGCATTTGGAGATCCTTCTCCTCTAGGATAATTAAACACTCCTTGAACCATGTCATATGGAATGAGGCACCATAATTAAGGTACCACACACTCCCCATAGTTGTGTTGGACATGCATGCTATCAGGGTGAAGTCTAATTCGAATTGTGAAGTCAGTGCTTCACCTCATGCTCCTCCTAAAGGCTTCTTGGTAGACTTCTTGTGCACATTTTGTTGCATAGTACCTGAATTCATAGCATTGGAAGCATTTTATCTTGCTAAAGTCTTTCTTATTTCCATTATTTTAGTTGTATTCAAGTTTTCTTGGGTTCTTCTTTCATTTTCCCTTCTTCCCCTTTCCAAACAAGAAAAATTCTCTTCATCCTATTATCACTCCCCCCTGCTTCCCAAGGCTGAGAGTGGGATTGAAGGATGGTAACTATAGACCAAGCTAGGTCAGGTAGCTAACCCTACCAGGACCAGAGAGGGCTCTCTCAATTTCACTTTGCAATCAATTAAATTACTCAATATTTAATGATCTTAGGCTAGGTATGTAAGCTCAGTAAATAGGGTTTTTGTTTGATGTTTGTGTGTTGGATAGGAATGACAGTAAGGAGACTAGGTCTAGGGTTTATGGTCTGAATTAAAGATCAATTTGCAAAGAATATGGTTGAGGCCAGGTATGTATATTTAGAGCATGTTTAGTTTTTCATTGTGTATAGGATGAAATGATAGAAAATATGAATGAGCATTGAGGCGAATTCATTCATTTAGAAGAACATAGACACATAATGTAAATCTTGTTAAGACAGAGCATGAAAAGGCATGATTTTTTCTTATAGACTAATGATATAAACACATAGAAGCATATATATGAAAGAGGAAAACATATCATTCAATATGATAAGATAAACACACAAATAAAGAAAAAATTTCTCCAAGGCATACCACGAGATTCTCAACACAAATTTTGCAACATTATCTTTGATTTCATTCCAAAATGATTGTACAATAGCTCCACTGCAAAAAACAAAAATCCAACACAGAAAAATACTAAAGTGGGTCTACTTATACAAAATATGAACAATGGCACCTCATAGGGTCAAAATACCATCCAAAATGCATCATAATTACATAATATGAGTCAGTTCCTAGAATCTAGGGAGGTTAGAAACCATTCCCTCAAATTCAGCTAAAGACTAGGAGTGTGTGTCCCCCACATTAAATTACATGTTTCCTCATGATAAGAGGCAAAAACCAACTCAATTACTCCAATGCTAGCTCAAATGATAGAAAAAACATCGAAAATTTGACTTTTTCTGGGCTTGACAAGTGTCTTGAGGGATCCTATGCAGATGTGTAGTGCCATTTTACAGATACATAGTGCCATTTTAGAGATGCATAGTGCCACTTTACATATGATTTTGAGGGACTTTTAGGACTCCAAATCAAAATCTGGAAGATAGTTCAACTAGCCTTGTGTGTCCAGTTTCCAGAACATCTTGAATTTTGAAAAACCACCCAATGGAAGGCCTCCAAAAGTTGACTCTCCCAAACTTACTCTAGATGCGTAGTGCCATGTAAAAAACAATGGCAGAAGCATAGAAAACTAGTGGTTTTTTGGTTTTTTTCTACAAAACTATAGCTTTTCATGAAAAAATAGTTCCTTGTATGTGATTTACTCATCAAAATTCATCCAACCATGTAATCCTTCATCATTAAGGTGCCCTAGGAAAAAGCGTCGCTCCTTGGTGCTATGCATCTGTGAAGGCAAAATTTCCAGATTAGTGTAAAAATCACCAAAAATACCACAATTGCTCAAAAATTCTCCAAATTTGTTTTGTGGCACCTGTGGATGATGTGCTAAACAACCAATGAAGCTTCATCTAGCAAATCTAAACTATCCTTCTCCTTTAGCTTCATTTTAATTTCTCTTAGCCTTTTCTTCAACTGTTTAAGCTTGATTTGTGGAATCATGTTTCTGGCACAATAATGATTTTCCATATGCCTCTAGAGGTTATTATTCTTCTTGGCTTTCTTCAACAACTTATCAAGGTTCCCATTGACCCTATCAAGTCAATACTCTCTGTCTTGATTGATCTCATCAAGAATCAGCTCTTCAAGAGTCTGCCAACCTGATTTAGGAGCTGTTGATTCTCTTTCTCTCTGAAGCGCCTTTTTGAGGCCTGTTGTCCATGGTATTCTTATTTTTGTTTCAACCTATGAATCCTCTAGCTCATCATCATCTGCAATCCCTTTGCCTTTTCCTTTGTCTGCATCAACATGTACTTTAGGTTTGTCTTGGAGGAGAAATTTGACCTTTAACTGAAGATTTTCTTGCTTTAGGAAAGTAATTTGAGAATTTGAAATTGAGAACATCTCCCTCAGCTCTGCTATTTACTTATATTTATCTTTAATTATTTCTTCAAATGATTTATCCTTAACTTTTTCTACCATGTCAACATCTAGGGGTGCTTTTTCATCATTTTGGTGCAATGGTGATTCAATCTGATGCATGAGCGACTGCTCCTCTATTTCGCTTTGCTAAGCTATAGTGTCAAGTTTAGATATACTTTTGATGGATTTGGGAGTAAATACCTATCTCTTTCCCTTCTCATAGATGTGAGTGACCTCAACAACCCTAGGAACCTTTGAAATCTGAGTTTGCATGTTGGAAGAGCCAACTTCCATTGGTCGTGATGATATTGATGGTGATGGTGTGTTATGCATGATAGGAGGAGTAGTGGTTGGCGTTGTTGCTACTTTCTCCATGAAGGTTTCCCAAGTCATGTTGATGGTTGAGAGATGATGCAAAACAATGAGTTTGACAAGACCATGGTGGAAAATACTTGGGTAGTGATATTTTTTTATGATCTGAACCTTCTCAATCATTCTAAGCAAACTTCTGTACAAGTAATTTGGAAATTCAAGTGGTTTAGTAAAGGTAAAGTGCATCAATAGTTTGATATAGTACCTGTGCAACCTAGAGAATCTCCCTTAACATGTGAAATATCTCATAATTAACCCCATCAAAAGAGAATATTGTTCAAGGAGGTGCTTGAAAGGGAAAATGTACTCAGGGTCCTCTCTAGCATGAGGTTTGAGGAACAATTTGTAATCTTCAAGGTCTATGTACATGCCCTTAAACCGCTTTTTTTTCATGACTAGGTATACTTGTTGCTGAATAAATCACATCCGCTAATAAGTTGAGATATACACCTACAATGATGGCCTTTCCCATACTGAAACTAGTGGAAAATAATCTTGTCAACTGGAGATGGCAACCTTCTTCCATGATTTTCTCACAGAATATCAAGCATCCAGTCCTCTCAAAGAATATTTTGGCAAAATGTGAGGCATTTACTTCTTACAAGGTGGAGGTTTCAAATTTGTTGTGGCACTATTATATAGAATTATGATCTACGGATAAATAAAATTCCCTAAGTGTGGTGTTTATCACTTAGAACAACAGAGGAAAGAATAACTATTATTTTCTCTAAAACAAGAATATATACATAAATGAGAAAGATCCTACTTGTGATTCTTTTCGCTCTCCTTATCCTTCTTTCGTTGTTGTTGTCACCCTCAATCCAACTCAAGTCGCTAGATAGATTCCTACAAATACAAACTGAGAATTGAAAACAACATGAAATATACAGACATCTACTTATCTTTATCAAATCAAGCTGATTAGATCTGAAATAAATACATCATTCAAGAATACATTGCACAAGAAATAGAGACATATATATGGGAAAATGAACAACAATCTTTATTAAAGAGTAGGAGGAGAAGATTACAACCAATATGGATTGATTTGTCTTCAACCTGCTCCAACTTCATTCCAGCCTCATCACATCCAGCCTTATCTCAACAACATATCAGTACTTTCACTCTCTTATCAAATGAGAACCCAACAGAATAGCTTTGCACAAAATTATTCCTCCCTAGCACTAGGATGAGTTCTCAATTTATAGTGAAACCGATGGTAGTTTCTCAATGAATTAATTTCTAATAATGGGAAACACATGTTTCCAAGTTTAGAGGTGTTAAATGGAAACTTGGATTCAAAGTATGACACATGTTATCACTCAGATTAAACCTCAGGCTGAGAGAGGCAATCCCGAGGTAACCTCAAACCACACTTATCCAAGTAGCTAGCCCTACTAGGATAGGAGAAGGCTCTCTCTGTATGGATCTCAGTCAAAATGACCAAGGGAAGAAGATTTTAGGCTAGGTATAGTAGCTCAGGGTTTTGATTTTGATTGTATAGGGTTTGTTGGATCAGGAGGAGTCAAACAGCTAGGGCAAGGAAATTAGGTCAAAATTTGCATGGGTCCCAAGGGGCAAGGTAGGTAGAAGGTTTAAAAATTCAAAAGTGAATTAAATGATATGAATAGACTGGTGAGGAGCTAGGGAAAGCATCTGGCATGTATTTTCCCTAAACTGAAGAGAATGAACACATTATACTAAATTTCCCAAAACAGAGCATAAATGAATATGGATTCTTCCTTTCAAACTTGAAATCTAGTATATTATAGACATTAAATGGTTTATGAATGAACAATACATTCAAAAAAATCGATAATAGAGAGGAAAATATGTCTAAAACTCATACCACATGGATCCCAAGAAAATAGCTGCAAGTTTATATTAATGTCCAAGCCAAATTGGTATACAAAATGTCTCTTCAGATGTCCAAGCTCCAAGTGAGTCCAACCACTACAATGACTAAGAAAATACATCAAATAGACCTCAAAACCACTCTCCCTAGCCTCAGGGAGTCAAATCCATGAGAGGAGGATATGTTTCACCTACTCCCAAACAGAAAACTGAAGACTAGGAAATCCCAAACAGAAAACTGAAGACTAGGAAAACCCAACAATTTTCCTGTAAAAGAGAGGAAACAGATTCATTTGACCTCCTAGAAGATTTATCTGATGCATTTACCCTAGATAAAAGTGAAAACATGATATTTTCATTCATCTTGAAAATTTACATCAGTAATTTTCCCATTTTCCCAATCAAAAAGTCAAAAAGTAAAAAATGCTAAAAACAGTGAAAATTGTCAATTCCTTGGTAAATGCGCAGTGCCATGACAGAAAAAATGGCCTGTCTTGCAGCGAACTTTTGGAGGCCTTCCCGATTTCAAAATTAGCTCCATGCAAGCTCATTGGAAATCTCTTTGAGTCTAGTTTCCAAATATTCCTCCAAATTTCAAAATGGTGTCCATATTCCCTGTCAAAAGCTATTCTCCCAAGACTGGTAAACACGTAGTGCCAGGGTGAAAAAGAGGGTAGAAACATGACTTTTTTGGTGGTTTTTTGCCCTTTTTAGGGACCAATTCTCCTCCAAATCTTTTGAAACTTGCTAGAGTTTATGTCCTCATCATTATGAGCACAATGGTGGTGGCCATTCGTCAATTGGATGCCCCAAAAAAGAGCACAATGCAAGTGGCGCTATGTGTTTAGCAAATTTTTTGTGTGCTAAAATGTCCAAAAATCAAAATTTGCACAAGGTGTGCCAAAATTGTGAATTTTCTTATTGATCAAGGGTTGGAGGCATGGAGAGACACCTCAGTAATAATATTCAACTTCTCCTTCTCCTTTGGCTTATTCAAAGCCCGAACCTTTGCATGGGCTTATTTGAGGTTGGCCCTCGCAATCTTGTTTCTCATGGCATAGTGTTTTGCCATCTTCCTCTAAATGTCAATGTCTTTATTTGCCTTCTCTATCAGTCCCTCTAGATGCAAATTAGCTCTCTCAAGCCAAGACTCTCTTTCCTTGCTAATCTCTATGGCAAGAAGCTCACTTGGAGTATGCTACTCTGCCATTTCAGCCTCTTTCTGCCTTTCCCAGGCTAAAGCCTTCTTTAGCCCAATTGGCCTTAGTCTCTGTCTTGAAAGCTAATCTTCCTCATTATCGCTATCATAAATCTGCCCAAGGTCTCCTCCAGCAAGGCCTTGGCCTTTCCTGCCTCTCTCTGTGCTCTGATTGTCTTGACCTCACTGATGGTTTTCTTAGTCTTCATCTGCTTATTTTCTAGCTCAAGAAAGTTAATCACGTACTGTGCTCTATCAAGATTAGCTTGAAGCTTGCTAATCTTGGCCTCCTTACCTCTGATTACTGCACTAGTGGCTCTATCCTCATCCTCCTCATTAATCTCAATCAACTGAAAATCCTTCTCAGTTTCAAGTTTGTCCTTCTGCTCAACAATGATAGGCTCTATAGAATTTTCCTTGCCCTTGTCTACCTGTTTTGCTGATGAAGAAGGCATGGCCCATTTCACACCATGTGAATAAAACACATGCCTGTGGCCTCTCTGATATGTCATGGGAAGTGGATCAATATCATTCATTTTAGTGCAAGCTGCCTCAATGTCCCTTTCATAGCTTGATGCCCCGATATCATGATGTGATGGTGAAGGGTTATAGAAAGGTGATGAGATAGGATCAACATTAGGTGAATGGATGTGAGTGGGTGGAGATGTATGAATAGCGGGATGTGATGGAGAAGTGGATACGAGAGGATGAGATGATGAAGGGATATCCTGCTCATGATGGTTAGGTGGGGTAGTGAAAACCTCATTTGTAATGAATGCATCCCATGAAATGTTTTTCTACTGAAGCTGATGCATGACCACCATTTTGATGAGTGAATGATGAAAAAGAATCTGCATTTTATTTTTCATCCCTCTTTTGCACAATATATGCCATCTTGTCAATGTTGTAGAAAAGATAGTAAGGTAAGTGTAGCATTTTAACTCTAGTGAAATGCATGAGAAGATGGATATGGTATGAGTATATTCGAGAAAACCTCCCCTCACAAGTGAAGTATTTCATGATTATCCTCATCATGGGAACATACCGGTCAAGGAGATGAGAAAAATGGAAAATTGAGTTCTTGTGATCCTTGTACCTAGGTTTGAGGTACGATTCATAATAGCTCATATCCAAGTTTGATTGTTTAAACCACCTCTCTCCCACACTATGGATCCCTGTAGCAGCTGCAATAGCATTGGTGAACATATCAAAGGTGACCCCAACAAGAATAATATGTTTGTCATGTAAATTAGTGATGAACTGTCTTGTTAACTTCGGGTGATTTTGGATTTGCTGCACTCTCTCACAAAACTCAAAAAATCCCACATGATTGAAACAAGACACGATGAGAGGAGAGGCCATGAGTTCCCTTGTGGTTATGGGTTCAAATCTGTTAATGTTCCCTCCTTTGTGATCATTTCTTCTTGGCATTTGTGCCTCACCAACACCACTATCTTCTTCTTCAGACATTTTAAACTCTGACTTATGAAACCCTAGGATAAAAATGGAATGAGATGAAGGCGAAGGGGATGAGATGGATAGCTTGAACAGGTGAAGTGAATGAGTGAGAGGATTGAAGTGAATGGTCAAACTAGGTTAATGAAAACCCTAGGTCAGTGGAAATTAACCTGCTTGTGACTGACATATGTTTTAGGAGACGAACCAAGTGTATGTACAATGACCATAAACTGAGATTAGGGATTCATTTAAATTCATTCAAGAGCCATCAAATAAATTATAAACAATTTATATGATGTGTACCTACTGCTTTAGGGCTCTTAGAGGATATTAGGAGAAGTTTGGAAGTGGTTTGAAGTGTTTTGAACTGATACAACCCTCACAAGTCTTCATCATGTACGCGTGCAACGCCTATCTGAACACACAAAGACTCTTTCTGAGCACACAACACCTTAAAAATTTACACTGGGGTCTCCTGGCAAGGGCGTAGTGCCACTGGGCAGGTGCGCAATGCCAGTTCAAATGCGTAGCACCAACCTTTTGAACGCACAATGCCTGTGGATTTTGGCCAGAACTACTCAAAAACTCAAAAATTCTTCTTTGTTGAATACTCCTGATATTTTGAAAGGAAACAATGACTTATTTAAAATGTTTGATAGGCTTTATAGCCAAGTATATTTTTATTTAACTTTTAAATACCCACATTTCTAATGTTTGAAGTCTTTTTCCTTTGTCACTGATACTCTTTGACTCTTTTTTCATTGCAGGCTTGATCAACCTAGAGCTAGCTTTTTATTTTTCTCACTGAGGCTTGAAATAATTACTTTCAAAGCTTTGGGATTTTATTAATTACATATTATAACATGAAATTACATTTAGAAAAAATTAAAATAAATTACATATGTGACTTTTCTATCAAAATGGCATTTTGATAAAAAAAATCTTCAAATTAAAAATACAACCTTTAAAGTATAATGAAACCATCATGATTATATTTTTCAATCCCTCTCACATATATTCTGACCTTATCGAAATGAATGAATGACCTTGAAAAATGAAAAACCCTAATGACCTAATGGGATTGCTTTTGACCTGACTTTGAATTAGATTCTGACTTAAAAGAATTTCAAGTGAAACGTGCATTTCCATAAGTGTTATTATGCTCAAGGGGACATGAGAATGAGTCATCCAATATGATCTTATAAGAGATAAATAAGCTTATTTGACAAGGACAACCATCAGTGGAATAATTTTATATCATGACCTAATGGAATGATGAAAAATTTATTCAGAATGGGACACCTAAGATGCACATGAAAATGTGTTCTGATCCCTATTGGAAGTATGCAAATACTGACACTAACAACACCTATGGACTCTTCTGGAAGGAATTGGCCATGTGGAGATTCCCGTAACAATGAGAATTTCGCTCCTAGGTGACCAATGCACCCTTGAGTGTCGCGAAGTGCACTGCAGTGCACCCTTGCATGGATGTATTCACACTGCAACGCTCCTTGCAATGAGCGTTGGTGAGTTAGTGGGTCATATAAAATATACTTCAAACCTTGGAAATATCTCAATAGAAGCCATGAATTAAATTTATTCACTTAGGGCATATATCAACTAAAATTTAAGGGGATGATAAGCCCTATTTCATTGGTCTTGGGGATGATGTCAAATTTGACTAGGTCTTGGGGGATGATGCCCAAATTGACCTATAAAAGGCGCCCTCCTTTGTGTATTTTCTTCTCACTCTCCATAATATCTATCAAAAGGATAAACCCTAGGTGTTTAGGATGTAGTGGGTATGCGCAGTGAATCTGGAAAAACAGAGGACATGGATAGGGTAGGTTTGGAGGTGAGATGAAGGGTAATGAAGCCAAGATAAATTCCCAAAAAAAATTATAGAGGTAGGGTTGTATGCCAGCCTCAGAGTATAACTGAAATTTGGTGAAGTGGCTGTGATGGAGGTGGCTAGATTAGAAAAACATGGGAATTTCCTATTTTTTCGATGGAAAAGTAGTAAGAAATTAGGGTTTGATGGAAATGATTCTTAAGGAGGGTGTGGATGATGAAGAATGATAGGATAGGGCCTATGAAAGGTGTATGGGGGTTTTAAATGATATGGTTAGGGTTTATTCCAATAAAATCACTCAATGATAGGAAAAGATCAAAAATGTAGTGGGAGAGAAGGTAAACAAGAAAATCAATGCCCTGCTTGATAAATTAACTTTGAGGAGGATGTGAGGTGTCCACTTACTATTGTAGAAGTTGTAGAAACCTTGCGTAGTGATTATGGAGCTTAGATAAGTGATTTAGGATCAAAAACCCAAAAGTGTATCACACTCACAGATGAGTAGTAGAGGCTTCCAAATGTGTAGCGCAGGTGTCCAGATGCATAACACAACCTTCTTGGAGAAAATTTCTTGATTTTCTTCCAACCTTTAACAATTATGGAGCAAGATGAAGGTAATAAGGAGCTCTACCAATCTTGAAAAGACAAAATGAGTTGAAAAAGCCTTCTTTTTCTCTTTATAACATCTTGAAATGACTTTTTGTCTTTTAGTGAAACCAAAAAGTTTGAGGAAAATTTTTCCTTTTTGGAACAACTTGAGAATGAAACAAGTTTCAAAATAAGACAAATTGTCTTACTTATTCCCCTAACTATGCTAACTCCCTTTAAAATACTGATATGATGAAAATGAAGCCTTGTTCGCCCTTTTTGGTGACATATTTGGACTTTTCAATGGAAAAACAAGGACACCTAGACAACAGACCTAAATGGAGATGGAGTGACTGGCCTAAGACTCTAAATGAAAATGAGTGACATGAACTCTAAGATGATGATGGCCATGGATGGAATGAGGGGAGTAACATTTATGACCTAGATCATATGTAGTGACCAAAAATTATTTGAAAACTTGTTTGAAAAGACAAAATTTTTTACCTAGGACTACTATCAAATAAATTGAAAGAGAATTTTTTATCATTGAACATATTGACACTAACACAGCTTTTTCTCTGGATGAAGTTGCATCTCTAGTATTTCTCCTAAACTCTTCTTGAACAAAATCAGACCACAACCTTTCCCAATTTGGTAATTTTTCCCTTCCATGCACATAGTCTTGATAGTTGTGCTAGGATTTTGGGAGGCCTAGAATATATAGGGTTACTAGGTCCTCTTCTGCAACATTTACGCCAACCCCTCTAATTTCATCACGAACTTGAGTAAATATGGAGAGATATTGTGGAATGGTATAATTATTCTGCATCCTTATATTTTGAATATGGAGAGATATTGCGGAATAGCTCAGTCAATTTATTTCACATAGAAAATGGTGTCTCTTTTCCATGGATACTTGAGACCACATGATCCCTCGCACCTTCTAGAATAATTATCTTAGTCTTTGCAACATCCTTCTTCCAATGGGCTAATTTTTTTTCATCCAACTATGGAGTTTGTTAAATGTCAATTTCAATATATTATAATACACCATTATCATCGAGCATTACTTCCATTCAACCCTTCCAGGCTATGAAATTCGAGCTACCTTCCAGGGCATACTCCAATCTCATTCCGTTGAAAGACATTCTCCCGATCTTGAAGAAAATTTGTTGCATTGAAGCTACAAAATTGAAATTCCTGAGAGGGAAGCTCCAATTATTAGTTCTAATGTTATTTTATGGCTCTAATACCATGTATAAATTTGATAGAAATTTCAACTACTCAATATTTCAAACTGAAAAACAAGATACGTAATTCTACTCTATTGATCTACAAAATGGAAATTAGCCCCTAAAATATAGGAAATTCATCCTAATTGACTATGCAATTACCAAGGAATGATCTCCTAACCTCATGAAACACCTATACACTCAAAATAATATACAATTCATGTTACTGCATTCTCATCTCCACTTCATCTGAGTGATTCGAATTACATGCATGCAATAGCTATTTTGGGTCGATTGATTAGTTAATTGACAGATATTTGAGTTAGAATATTGTCTCACTACAAAAATGACCTTCAAATAACTCTATCAATAGTTAGAGGTCAGTTAAATAAATACAACTAAAAATAATTGAATTGGATTACTAAAATTTAGAAATCACAAATGCATGACTAAACTCCAACCCACTAAGTCAAATTTACTTAGCTAACTAAGTGACAAGATACATGTCACACTAGTTAAATTCCTCCAAGTTGACTTGTTGATGTGTAAATTCAATTTTAATCAATTTAACTAAGGCTAAAGTAAAATTGAGCCTTTCTTGCTACATTTGTCAGCACTGCAAGTTGGCCACTATAGTCTCTGCACCAAAGTTCCCTGTAAACTTGGAGGTGTGAGGCTCTTTGATTAGCATCCAATATCTGCCTTTAGGAACAGATAACTTATCCATCTTGTAGGGTAACTCATCTTGGGGATGGTAGTCAACAATTCTATCACCATCATGCACATGAATTTGGTCCTGTAACATTTGAAACACCTCCTTGAAGTCCTCATCCTCTAAATATGCCTCTCTATATGCATAATGGGTGAATGGCTCCATATGCATAAAAGTTCACAAATGTGTGATCTTTGATGTGAGTGGCCTTAAAAGAGTTCCAACCAACTTGTTTGTGTTTCCCTTCTTATACTTTATAGCTAAATGAAACTATTGTAGAAACCCCATCTACTTCTAATTCCTAGTCTATTATAGCTTATGTTGGTCCTGCAACTACTATATTGGTTGTTAATTTGTGTGTATTATTGTATCCTTTCCCATTAGATAGTGTTGCCACCTCTTCACTACTTGCACTAGGGCATAGATATCCTTGTCATAGGTAGGGAAGTTAATAACCACCCCATGAAATAATTCAGAATGGTAGCATACATGCCTTTTTCCCCACATCAATACCACTCCCATAACATACCTAGTTGCATCTATCTCAACTTTGAAGGGTTTTTATAAGTTTTGTAATGTGAGAACTCTTACTTCACTGATATTCATCTTTAGCTCCTCAAATGCCCTCTACTAACCCTTTCCCCATAGGAAACTCTTTCCACTCGTTGTTATGGCATGGTGTGGCATTGCTACAACTGAAAATAATTTTATGCATTTCCTCAGGTATTGTGCCTTCCCAATGAAACTCCTAACCTCAGAAAAATTAGTAGGCATTAGCCATTTCATGATGGCATCCACCTTAGCAGGATCTATCTTCAAATATCCTCCACCTATCACATACCCTAGACACACTGAAGATTGTTGTTCAAACTCACACTTCTTGATATTTGCTAGTAGTTGTTGCTTATTTAATGTATTTATCACCTACATCAAATGTGTTATGTGCTCCTCCCATATAGCATTGTATATTAGTATATCATCCAAATATAAAATAACAAATGAATCTATAAAATGGAACATTATATTATTCGTTAACCTCATAAATGTAGTTGGTGCATTACATAGGCCTAGTGGCATTACTAACCACTCATACAAGCCTTGCCTAGTTTTGAAGGTAGTTTTCCAAGAATTTTCTTCTTTGACTCAAACCTAGTGATATTCAAACTTTAAGTCAAACTTGGTGAAGTTTTTTTCTTGTTGCAACTGACCTAGCATATTATATATCTTGGGCAAGGGGGACCTATTCTTGAGCGTGATTTTGTTCAATGACTGATAACAAATACACATCTTCCAAGCCCCGCCCTTATTTAGAAAAATGATGATGGGTGACCCACATGGTGACCTACTTGGTTGAATGAAACCTGGGGCCAAGTAGTTGTTACAATAGTGTCCTCACGTCACTTGCTTTTATAACATATTTCCTGTACAACCCAATGTTTGGTAATGGGGAGTCACACAATAGTTAGATATCATGCTCAACTTCCCTCTTAGGTGGTAACCCTTTAGGCTCTTGGAAAACATTCTTATATATGTATAGAAACCCTTCCAGATGTTGTTTATGTTTCTTAGTACACCCCTCTAGGGATGCCTTGCCTCTTATAGACTAATTTTCTCTTAAAAATAATAAAACATACTTCTTGTTGGAACTCATAATTTTTTTTGTCTTGGTTGGCACTTACCAATGCAATTTTTGACCTGCCTTTATGTGTAATGATGGTGAAAAACTACCATCCTTGACGAGAAAATACTGGTTGGCTCTCTGCATTAATATTTCATCTCGCGTGTACATCTAGGGACTTCCAAACATGACCCAACATACATGAAGGGGAATTACATATAGTTCTACTTCATCAATAAAATCAGCATTGTTTGCATTGTTTTATTACCTACAACTTTGCATGTTTATTCACCCATCCCAATGGGTATGGTATCAGATGATCACAAACTTCCAATCCCAAATTTTTACCATTTCTGTAACAATGAGATACGCCTGTGATCCTGAGTCGTATAGAGCATCAATATTTGTCTTCTTGACCTGTATCTTTATGTGGAGGAATTTGGTCATTTCTTTCCTTTTTTGTCACTGAAGGCTACTCATATTCACCTCCTTCTACACTGACGTACATATAATCTTCTCATCCAAATCCAAGATGCTTTCAATCTGGTTGCTCAAATCAATGGCCATGATATTCTTATTCTTATTGTCTTTCTTTTTGTTCTTTGATTTAAGATTTGGATGCAACTTCCAACACTTATCCTTTGTATGGCCATCAATGTTGCAGTGGTTGTTGGGATCTTTGGACTGGTGTGTTGTGGCTACCATATTTTAATATTCCTCCATTTCCACTTCTTCTTCCCCTCCTTAGAAGTGTCATGTTGCTCCTTTTGCTTTGATCCACTCGATTTCTCTTTCTTCTGGCCTATGTTCTCCAAGTACTATGCTTATACACAAGCCTCATCCACTGATACGGGCTTGAATAGAATTAGTTGCATACATAGATGAATGTGTAGACCCCCAAATACTTGAGGAATACATATGTATTCATTTGGGAGATACCCGACATTATGGCCATATTTTTGAACTTTGTAGTTTAATCTTGTATTATCTACCCTGGCTTTTGCCTAAAGTAATGCCATCAGATCCACTGTTCCTATAACCGAATAGGGTAAAATTGTAACTTTATGAGGTTTTTTAAGTACTCCCACTTAATCAATAAAGGATCTCCCTCCAACATCAAGGTCTCCATGTGGCTTTCCCACCAATTCAAGGCATTTCCCTCTAATTTCAACCACACAAATGAAACCTTTTGCTCTTCCTTAGTATTATGGACACTAAAATACACTTCTAATTGTTGCAACCGGTCATGATTTAGATTCAAAGCATCGATCTCACCTTGGTACTACTTGATATTGGCCTTCACTTCCATTTTGAATAAGGAATATGAATGAATCACAACACACGAATTGGGTTGATATTTTTTGGGTCCTTTCTTCGACTAGTTCTCTATTTCTTCCTGATCTCTGATCTCCCCTCTACATAAGAAACCCCATATTCTTCCACTAGTCCAAGATTATTACTCAGTACCGACATGAGGAGATTTACATTGTAGTTTATATCTGCAACTTGTGCTTCCAGCCATGAAAACCTTTCCTCTGTAGGAAATGGAGGGCTATTCAGAGATTCGTTGTCCAGGACTAGGGTTTTATGACTTTTGGCTTAATCAATATAAATCCCATTTAAATATCCAAAATATACCCAAAGAATATTTCTCTGGTACCAATATGATTTGTACATTATCGTGGATATTCCACTAGATAGTTCATCATAACATATATGATAAAATTATATTTAAAAATCTGTAATCTACACTATTAGGGTTTTATTTTTCTATATAATTTTGGATTTGTAGATTACGGTTAATTGCATATGAGGCAAATTAAAATTATGCATAAAATAGAGAATAGTGAAATAAAAAATGAAAACACACAATTGACACAAGGTATGACCTCAGAAACCCATATCGGAGAAAACCCAGCAGGAAGGGGGGGTTGCTTTTGTCTCTTTCTCTGAATAGAAAATGGCTACAAGAACAAAGAAGTATGTTTTGTGGCCCATGGGATACTACAGTGCATAAATCCTCTCTTTGTGGTTATCTCCTATCCCTCTTTGCTATTTTTTCTCATCTATGGAACAAATTCCCCTGAAAAGAATGCAACCCCTTTTCCTCCTAGAATATGAAAAAAAGGTGTCGCAATAAAGCGAAAAACGTTTACCCCCAAAAGCATCATTTGATCCCTCAAAATTATCCCAAAAGGTTTTAGACCCCAATTTTCCAAACTGTGTCCTGCTAGTAAAAATGGTCCTCTGAGCTGATTCCTTCACTTTTCCCACTCTAAAAATATCATTATGGATGACAAGAAATATAATTATCCAATCCAGATGTTCATTTGATCTACATGTCCTTCTAAGTTATTCCTAATAACATGATAAATCCACTTGTTTCAACATAGTACCATTCATTTCATCAACTTGGTTCTTCAATTTGGTTAGTTTATTTTCTAAGTCTTCACTATATTTGAACATCATGTTTCAGTTTTTATGAGGAGTGGTAGTATTTATTTTTATAAAACAATTTTCCGCATGAGAAAACAATACTCCTCCTTGCTATCGCAACTTCCCAAATACCAAAAATAGATCTTCCAATAAAAGGATATGGTACTTATAAGTTACATACCTTTGAAACCCTAATTTGGAGATTGTATAGATGATTGATCTTTGTCCTAATATATTTATGAAATTTGAACTCTTCGAAGCCTAAAACTTTGACCTGTAGTACTGTGATACCAAATATATCTCATACAATATAATGAGACAAGATGTGAATTTTTTTCACATTTAACTTACCATGTGATCTTAAGATTCGAAAAATTTCATAGTTTGAAAATTAATAAAGAAAACATTATAGTGAAAAGTCCAAAGTGGCTCTTTTAAAATTAATTTCACGAGTAGTCAAAAACCCTATTTGCATAGAATATATCTCTAAAATCATGGTGAACTATAATTTGAAATTTTGATCACTCTATGATTTTCCTTTGTCTCCACAAATTTGTACTGTGTGAAAATTCCTAGAAAAAGAGTTATAGGAAAAATTTCAAGATAAATCATTTAAAATTGATTTGAGTATTAGTCACAAACCATATCTTACAACAGTATTTTGCTATGCATTGGCATATCTTATCATAACCTTTGTATACAAAAAATATGTCAGATATATAGAGATTGTGACTTTTCTTTCTCTTTTACTTTGAATATTGAACCACTTCGACGATCTAAGATATTTGTTCTTATTCTATAATATCTAAAATAAATACCCATAAAATAACTATGAGAGAGATTTACCAAACATATTGGTAATATTCTTCAATTTATAAAAAATAAAATAAAACCATTTTACCTTTGTTAATCCACTTATCTCAACATTTACAATAATTATATTATCACTCATACTTATTTTAAGTGCTAACTCTCATGTGCCCCTTTTTTTTCATCTTCCCAATACGAGTTCCATATAAACACTAACCATCCCATATCTCACGATCAATGCATATATAAGCTATGTAATAGGAAACACTCTGTAATTGGGAAGAAACACACTGTAATTGGGAATTCGAAGTTAAAGAAACTTGATTTTCGGGTAGATATTATTTTCTATTTAAAATGTATTATATAATATTTATTATGAATCAGAGATGTGTTTCCATTTTATGTAAAGAACCTACCGATGATAAAAAGAAAGTAGTTGCTTATGCATAACCTTACATCCATCCTAGACAATGTCTCTATTAATCTCTATTGAACTATATAGATATGCGAGCTTGTATTTGTTTGTGCATTGCTTTTAGAAAATTGAGATGGATGGATACCTTTTATGTAATGAACATATCATTTTAAAAGAAAAGGTTAAGTGTTTTTTTAAGCTAAAAAGTTTATTTTATAGTTTAATATGATAGGATGTGTAAGTTTGTTTATTTCTTTGTTTCTTTTAAAAATAAAAATAAAAGTTAAAAATTATATACGGAATAGAAAAATAGTGTTGGCTACAATTTTAAAAAAATGAATATGTTGTAAAATAATTAGAAGTAAAATTAATGCGAGAGTAAAATGTTTAAACTTTATAATCTAGTTATTGATAAAATATTTTAATACGAATTAATATTGACATATACTTAAAAATATGTTAATAATAAAAAATCATTTTAATTCGCATCATAAAATGTCTCGATATATATGTTATGTAAAAAAATTTAATGTCAATTGTGTATACATTTGAGAGTGTAGACTTCAGTGATCCATATCATTTTTTTTATAAATCTCTTGGGAAATCACATAGGAAAATTTAAAACTAACGTGTTTCGAACTACCAAGTAAGTCATCATCAGGAGAATGATGATTTGGCTGATCCTATATATATTTATGTAAAGGATCAGCCAAATCATAATTCTCTTGATGATGAAATATACTTGGTAGTTCAAAACCCGTTGGTTCTATAATTTCCTATATAATTTTTCGAAAAATTTATAAATAACATGTATACATTATATATCATTTAAAAAAATTTATATATATCATGAAAAAATTAAATTTGTATAGTTAAAATAGTTATTTAAAATTCATATATGAAAAATTTGATATCTTTCCACACAATTAAATTCATACTAAAATATATCTATGTTGATATAAACATACTTAAATAAAATTATCTTGAGAAGAATTAAGATACCTAATTCACTATATTATCTTATTCCTAATTATGTATTTGATTTGAATTTGAATGGGAGGTACCCTACCTGATTTGATAGATTTGATTTGTCATGGAATATATATAAATACTTTCAGAGTATCAAGTGTTCATTTTTTTATATATTTAAATGAACACATGGATAGTGAGGAATCGTGTCTGAATTCTTTCTTAAATTATCTATATGATGGAAGTGAGTTGAAAATACATACAAACTTAAAAGGCTCTATATACATATATAGTTAGGGAAGGGGAAGGTTTCCTAGCAAACCTTTAATAAAATTATCTACAACTAGTTGAGAAAAGTTGGCGGATGAAAGAAGTGGCATTATAAAGGTGTATTCACTAATAAATTTAAGAAGTGGCATTAAAAAGGTGTATTCACTAATAAATTTAAGAAGCGGCATTAAAAAGGTGTATTCACTAATAAATTTAAATGATGACCCATTAGTTCCTCAACTTTAGAAATTTTAATAACATATTAGTATAAATAATCATGTCTTTTTTTATCACTATCTTACGGGTTCCATTATTCACACACAAGCTCTTGTGGATTTTTCGTTTCTTTACATACATATTGCTGCTCAATTAATGCTTAAATGTTTTAAAATCATAAAAAATGATTTTAATAATAAATTTAAATACTATAAATTCATTTATATATATATATATATATATATATATATATATATATATATATATATATATATATATATATATATATATATATATATATATATATATAAATGTTAATTAATTTTTAAAGTTTGAAAGTTTTATGGGTGTTTTTATTTGTACTTACAAAAATACATTTTAAACAAAAAAGAATTGTTATTTGACTAGAAATTGTATTACTACATTTCTACCAAAATATATATATATATATATATATATATATATATATATATATATATATATATATATAACCAATTCATTATCATTATCATAAATAAATTTGTGTTATTATTATCTTTTAATAAAATTGATATTATTCTTTTTAATTATTTATATCATAAACTTATAATCAAAAGTAAATTTGTATTAATTTTATTACTATTATATAATAAAATTAATAACAATAAAAAATGGCATTATCTAATAATGTTAACATAACAATGCCTCCTCCCTAAAATATTAAAAGATATCTTACTACTCTACATACAATAATTGTAAAGAAAAAAAAAATATAATGATACTAATATGACAATACCTTCTCTCTAATGAATTATAAAGCATCTTAAACTCATAATCAAAAGTAAATTTATGTTATTCTTATTGCTATTATATAATAAAATGAAAAACAATAAAAAATAACATTATCTAATAATACTAACATGACAATGTCTCCTTTCTAATAAATTATATGCCATCTTACTACTCTACATAAAATAATTATAAAGTGAAAAAGCATATAATAGTACTTATATGACAATATCTCTTCCTTAATAGATTATAGAATATCTTACTACTTTGTATACAATAATTATAAAGTAAAAAAATATATATTATAATTAAATTCACATACCAACTTCTGAATGTAACCATTAATTTGTGAAAATAATGTATAAATATTACCATCATAACTTTCTTTATCTTTTGAATTTTATTATATATTCAATCTCTATTTTTAATGTTATTATTACTCATTAAAATATAATTTAAAAATATCAATATTATATTTCATTTCACATAATTTTTTTTTAATTATATATTATTTTAACTATATTGTTATAAATAATTTAATATTTAATATTTACTTTTGCTAATTTGTAATGTTTTATACCATATATATACATATATTCATCTGTATAAAAATTTCACCCAACATCTGCACCTTATAAATTCTTATAACAACTTTAATATTTAAAACAACTTTTCACCTATATTTTCACTCAACATCTGCACCTTATAAATTCTTATAACAACTTTAATGCACACCAGCCTATAA
Organism: Pinus albicaulis; assembly: GCA_034641835.2. Classification (NCBI taxonomy): domain Eukaryota; kingdom Viridiplantae; phylum Streptophyta; class Pinopsida; order Pinales; family Pinaceae; genus Pinus; species Pinus albicaulis. The sequence goes on along the minus strand of CM076577.1, from coordinate 1,131,739,559 downwards.
ATTCTCATAACTTTAATGTGCATTAATAACGGGTAACCAATATGACTACACTTTTTAAAATGATGAAGTGAGTTATGGAAATAGAGAGATAGTAATGGATTTGGAACAATTATGGGTACACATTGTTGGAAAAATAAATACACATGGGTACACATTGTTGGAACAATTAAGGTGTATCGAGACAATTCATGAACTAAAATTACCATCAATGCCTTAAAAGGGCAATGAGACATCCAATGAAAATAGAATAAATAGAATGTAGTTGTTCTGCACCAATAAACACATTTTCAAAACATTGTTTAAATGGAAAAGATGTGATCAATAATGATATATGGAGAGGTTATATTTTCGTGATGGAATATGAAGCATTTACAAATATTAATATTTTCTCTTTCTTCATTTAGATATTTTTCCACTTAGTAACTTTTTGATAAATTCTTTTAATAAATACTTATTACATTTCCTTCATGAAAATATAAAGCATACATGTATAAGTGTTTTATGTTTTCGTTTTTGTTAACACAACACCAACTTGTTATTTCCTAATGCAGTTTTCTATCTATAGAACTTTGTGCTTAAGATGTTAGATATTTGTCAGGGTCATCATTGTGATTAAGGGGTCTAATAAGTGATAAACAACCTCTTCATTGTCATTAACTCATTAATTATATATAGAACTTTGTGTTTAAGATGTTAGATATTAGTCATGGTCATCATTGTGATCAAGGGGTTCAATAAGTGATAAATATCCTCGGTCCAATAAGTCTTTCTTAATTTTATTAGTGAGATTTTTTTATGGTAAAGGTTGAATTAAAATGTTAATAGCTTAAGTTGCATTTGGGTTGGGATGATTTGTAATTATAAAAGGGATCAAATTTAGAAGTTATATTGTTAGTGGTAAGATCTTTGAATACCTTTTATCACTTTGAGTCATTTTATAGAGCTCGAAATTCTTGCTTGTAGATTAAATTTACTTAATAGTTTTTTACTTTCAGGCCTTGCATGTGACAAAACTTTAAGAAGCATTTATTTTTGACATTATAGAAAATCCACGTAGATTCAAACTGCTAATTGTAATATGCTAAAACTATAGACTTGAATTTACTCTACCAATCGCATAAACAAATTACGATCGTGAAATCACAAAACATGAAAGAAAAAGAATTTCAATCACACATTACACAATTATTTCTTGGGGAAAGCCACAACTAAAAACCCCGCTATTTGTATATTTCATAAATCAGAAAATATGAGAAGATTACAATGCTTTTCTCCAACCAGGGAAACCTCTTCACTTTCTCAATATGTCTCATTTCTTCCTAGATAAGCCTTGGTGAGTACTTAACAAATTTTATGCCCTCCAAGATCCCTATTTCTTGTGTTATTTCCTTAGGTAATAGGAAAATTCTCAATATGAATTGCACAATACATCCAGGGCCTTCCTATGACTGCATGCACCATCTGTACAATTTGGATGATTATATAGCTAAAAGTACATTTCCCTTGAACTCTAATCTCAACTATGTATTTCTCAGAACTTACATGCATGAGTTACTTATGAGTGAATCATTAATTATCTGATTGATCACTATATGTGGTTCAAGTCCAAGTTCCACTCCTTGACCTCTCACTAGTTCCTCCATGAGTTAGAACTAGTTATATTGATTTTAACTCAGAAAAAACTTAGTTAATTAATTACAACTCAAAATAAACTCAACCATGGCGCCTATTTTGTAGGATAAACTCTACATGAATCAAGTTAGACCATAAACTCGAATTAACTAAACCAATTAAGTCAAACTAACTTAGTTAACTTGTACAAGTTGACTTGTGATGTGGAATTACAATTTTATTCTAATTTAATTCAAGGGAAAATTAAATTAGAATATTTCTTGGTGCCATTTTCAACACTCCTTGTTAGCAAGAAATGGATTATTTGATACCTTGATCCTACCTCTATGGAAATCAAACTTTCCTCTTGACATTTCCTTCATCAAGATGTATGCATCATGTTCCTATGTAGGAATTTGCTCTAGAATCATCATCCGCCTCTGCACACAATCTCTGAGATGGTGGTACCGGATGTCAATATGCTTGGACCTATCATACAAAACTGGATTAAATGGGAATTTGATACAACTCCGGTTGTCAGATTAAATCACCACAGGATCAATCTGTTGACCAAACAATCTGACAAGGATCTTCCTCATCTAGATAGCCTCATAAGATGCTTGAATATCAACCATGTACTCTGGTTCTATTAAACTAAGTGCAACTAATCTATGCTTGTTTTTGTACCAAGAAATTTTTGTTGATTGAATATTGAAGCTTCCGCCTAATGTTCCCCTCCTATTGGATGGGCTCCCTACCCAATCTGCATTTGTGAAGCCTTGCAGCTTCACTCCCTCTATCCTTCTATACCAAATACCGAACTGAGTGGCGCCTATGAGGTATCTCAATACATGTTTGTTTGTCTTACAATAGAGCTTGGTTGGATTAACCATTGCTTGACTAAGTTGGTTTACCGTATGGCACATGTCTGATCGTGTGTTCACTAAGTACATGAATGAACCCACAAGCTTCCTGTAAATGGTAGCTTCTACCAATTCACTTGAAGTAGCATATTCCTTCCTCCAATTCCCTGCTAGAGGAGTCTCCATGGGTTTGTTTATCTGCATGTGAAACTTCTTCAGTATCTCGTTGGCATATTTTCCCTGAGAGATAAAAGTTCCCCATCTCTTTTCCAAATTTCCAAACCAAGGAAATAATGCAAGAGCCACACGTCTTTCATCTCGAATTATCTTGCCAAATATTATTTGCAATATTTTATCAGTTTCTCATAACCTGTTAGAATTAAATCATCGCGATATAATACTATAATCAATAATTTATCTTGAAACACAATATGGTAAAGGTTTGCATCTTCTTCAATTCTAGTGAACCCCAACTTGGTGAAATATTTGTCGATCCTGGTGTACCAAGCATGGGGTGCAGGTAATCCATACAATTCTCACTTGATTTTGCACACATGCGACTCTCTGTCAAAGGTATCAAATCCTCCTGGCTACTCTACATACACCTATTCCTCAATCATTCCGTTGAGGAAAGATGTATTTACATCCATATGATTTATTTTCCATCCCATCTATGCTGAAAGTGTTAGAATAGATTTAATTGAAGAGTACCTTGCTGCTGGAGAAAAATTCTTCTCGTAATATATTCCCTCCACCTGATAGAACCCCTTGGCCATAAATTTGGCCTTGTGTTTCGAGACTCCCATCTGCTACTTGCTTCACCTTATAAATCCACCTGCATCCTACATCAAACTTGTCCTCTAGCCTTGGGAAAACATCCCATGCACTATTTTTGATAACATAACCATACTTCTATATTGTGGCATCAACCCATTTTGGTTACTGCACTGCTTCCTCAAATGAGGATGACTTAGTCTCTACACTCTAGCTCATAAGAGCCATGTAGCCAATGTACCAATCTAGGGACCTTCTCTACCTGCGTTGTGATGTGGGTGCTCCCACATTCTCTCTATCATCATGCATCAACCCGTCAGCCTCTCTTGTGTGCTTCCTTCCATATTTGGATGTCTCTACATGAGTGGGTGCTTCCATTATCTTCTCCTCTGCTTGTGGTTGCTCCACATCTTTAGGTTCTTCTTTTGGAGCCAAAATCTCCTCATATGCATGCATCTGAAGCTCCCTCTCAACGGAAATTCACATGGCCTTTCCTTCATTGAATTTCACATCTCTGCAAACCACTGTCATCCTATGAGATGGAATGTACACCAGATAGTTGTGATGTGTATCAATGTACCCAAAAAATATGCCCAACTTAGTTGTTGGTTCTATATTTTTATGTGCATCCTTTGTAACATGACAATAAAATGATGAACCAAAAATTCTAAAGTGTGCCACATTTGGTTTATTACTGAAAAAGGCTTCATCTGGTGTACTAATCTCGACGATCCAATGAGGAATCTTGTTCTACACATGTGCAGTTGTGTTTAATGCTTCTGCCCACAAGTGCAACAGTAGACCCTGATCATGTAACATCGCCCATGCATCTCCCACATTTCTGAAGTTATTCCTTTTTGCAACCCCATTCTGTTGTGGGTTATGAGGTGCTATCATCTCTCGTCGAATGCCTTCTTATGCACATAAGTTATTAAATTCATTCAAAACATATTCTCCATTTTTGTAACTCCTGAGAGCCTTCACTTTCTTACATGTGTCTTGTTCAACAAGTGCTTTGAACTCAAAAATTTTTGAGAACGTTTGGTCTTTCTTATGCATGAAGAATATCCAACACTTGCGTGAAAAAACATCTACAAAAATCACATAATACTTGTGCTTGGTCATGGAGGGTTTCAAGAATGGTCCACACACATCTAAGTGAACTCTTTCAAGGATCACTTATGCTTGATTGTCCTTATCATGAAATTTGGCTTTGGTGTACTTCCCCAATGTACACCCTTTGCATGTATCGTGTTGCTCAAGTGAACCCTTAGGAAGTCCTGTAGAAATATGATGCATGATCTTCAAATATCTATGGTGTACATGGCCCAATATTCTATGCCATAACTCACTGATGTCTCAGCTCTCCACCTTCTATTATTTTGTGTTCAAGGAAACACAATCTTCTACATCCAATTTGTAGAGGTTATTTACTAGAACCCTGATCTTCTTCACCTGTACCATGGCTATGTGAAGAAGGAACACCTTTCCTTACTAAAAATCACATCGTAGCCATAGTCTTCCAACATAATAATTGAAACTAAGTTCTTCTTCAAACCAGGAACATACATGGCATCTTTCAATGTGAGAGGAGAACTAGAATCCCTATGAAAGGTAATAGTACCAATGTTGTTCATGCTATAACTTCCATTGTCTCTTATCTCGATGTGTATATAGAGGTCCTTCTCCTCCTGGTCATTGAAGAACTTGTTTTTGTCAGTCATATAGAATTAGACTCCACTATCTAGGTACCACACATAACCCATCACCAATGACACCATGCATGTGATGAGAGAAAAAAACAACTCGAATTGTGAAGAAAATGCTTCACCTAACGCTCCTCCTGAGGGCTTCTTGTCAGCTTTATTATGCGGAAACTTCATGGAATAGTGTCCCAACTCATGACAATGAAAACATTTAATATTCGACAAGTCATTATTCTTTCCTATCTAACAAGAATCTGAATCAGAATGGGATGAATTCCATGTCCCTTTCTTTTCCTTTCCATCCAAGGCACAATTCACCTCATCATCATGTCTTGATGAGGATCCATCTCTAGTGTCCCGTCGAATCTCTTCTTGCACCAATTTAGATCACAAACACTCCCACTATGGTAGCTTCTCCTTGACATTTATATAATCCTAGTAGTTGTGTCAAACCTTGGGAAGGCCTAGAAGTGCTAGGCTCACCATATCATCTTCGCTAACTATAACACCAACACTTCTAAGCTCATCTCAACATTGGGTGAACTTGGTTAAGTAATTTGGTATTGTGTCGTCCTTCTCCATCTTTATTTTCCTAATCTTGTCCTTCCATGTTAGCTTCCTGTGGTCATTGTTGTTCTGAAACATATATTTTAAGGTCTTCCACATTGCATATGGACTTTCCTTTACTTGGAGGTTCGAGAAAATATGATCTTGAACTCTTTCTAGTAGAATTATTCTCACCTTTGCTACACACATCTCTCACTCTGATAGATGATGTGCATAAGCTAGAACTAGTTTGAAGATGTCCTTGACAATTAAACCCTGCAATCCGTCGTCCTCCAAGACTAGTTCCATCTGGTCTCTCTAGGAAATATAATTCAAGATACCCTCAAGGGAATACTCGAGCCTTAGACCATAGAATGACATACTAATCTCGGTGCTAGATCTCGAAGATTATATCTACAAAAATTGTTCCTACTACAATTAAAAACTTGTATTCTTCTCTTCTATAGTGATTCCTGCTCTAATACCATGTATAAAATCCACATAGATTCAACCTGTTGATTGTAATATACTAAAATAATTGACTTTAATATACTCTACCAATTATGGAACCAATTATTATCACAAAATCACAAAACATAAAAGAGAAATAATTTCAATCACAAATTACACAAATATTCCTGGGGAAAGCCACAGCTAAAAACCCTAATATCTATATATTGCATAAGTCAGAAAAAATAATAAGATTACAATGTTTTTTCTCCAACTAGAGTAACCTATGCACTATCTTTATTTGTCTCACTACTTCCTAGACAAGCCTTGGCCAATACTTAACCAATTTTTTTCCCTCGAGGATCCCTATTTCCTTGCACTGTTTCTTTGGGTAACTAGCCCCTATTAATTATGGAAATTATCAATATGAATTATGCAATACATCCAAGGCCTTTCAATGACTGCATGCACCACATGTACAATTTGGATGATTATACAACTGATAGTACACTGCCCTTGAACTCCAATATCAACTAGGTCTTTCTGAGAACTAGCATGCGTGAGTTATTTATGAGTGAATCATTAGTTATATGATTTATCACTAGATGTGGTTCAAGTCCAATTTCCACTCTTTGACCTCTCACAAGTTCCTCCATCAGTTAGAACTATTTAAACTGATTTTAACTCAGATAAAATGAGTTAATTAATTACAACTCAAAATAAACTCAATCAGGGCTCCTATTTTTTAGGAGACACTCTACATGACTCAAGTTATACCCTCAACTTGAATTAACGAAACCAACTAAGTCAAACTAACTTATTTAACTCATACAAGTTGTCTTCTAATGAGGAATTACAATTTTATTCTAATTTAATTCAAGGGAAAATTAAATTAGAATCTTTCTTGGTGCCATTTTCAGCATACATAACTTACTTTTTGGTCCATATCCTCTAATTATATCTCAATGAAGGCACTTGAATCATTTGGATCTTTCCTTCAATTGCTTCAATGAGTTTATTTCTTTTACCTTGAATAAGCTCAGTATCTCAACGATATCTTATTTCATAATAATTCACCAAATAATAATAAGCTTATGTTATTTGATTTTCCAAATTTTCTCCCTACTCAAGATCTACAATAAAGCTAATATAATAATGGTCTTTCTAAAAGAGCTTTCAATATATGGAAATGAATGTAATATAATTCAAATTTTAAATTATACATGTAACACATTGTTTTTCCTACCTAATTTGTTTTGATCATCTCTAATTATTACTTGTTTGAAGATTAAATTATAAAAAAACAATTAAAAAAAGAAGTGAAAATGTTTAAGCTCATATTTAATTTAAGTACTGTCAATTTTTTATTGAACTGATTTTGGACATCCTACTCTACTTCCACAAACTTTTTTCACTTCTTACATTATTGAAAAAAATAAAACAAAATATACATTACCCTTTCAATTTCTAATCTCCCTACATGGTAATTAATTAGAGCTATGGTGTATGAGACATTTAAAAAAAAATGGAATTAGTCCATTCTAATAATATGCAATTTCAATTGAGAATATGTTACTTCTCAATAAGGATGGAAAAGTGGCCCACCCTAGAATTTTATGAATCTTTTACTACAACTAGACCAAATGGAAAAGTGACTCACCATGAAATTTTGTGAATATTTGACTAAAACTAGACTTAGTGCACTTCATTATCATTTTCTATAGCAATACGCTTCACTAAAAACCTTGACTATATTTATATGGAATATCCTTTTCTTATGTGAATAGGATAATAGCTCCCATCATTTTCATATTCATCCTTATGATTAGCACGCCCACTTCAATTCTCCAAACCAAATAGGCCTAATAAAATTATGTCCCTTATCCTCCTACCTATTTATCATAGTGATAAATGGTTTAATTATATTGATTATCTGCATAATACTGGAATCAATGTAAAAATGTGTGATTCCTGTCAACTTTTTTAAAACGAAACATCCCACATTGGTAATACAAAAGTTGAAAAAGCATATTAATAATAAAAACATATGTTGAATATTATATCCGAGTTATGGTTGATACAACTAGTTAAGGTTCTAATTTTTTTTGGTAAAATAGGTTTAATCCTTGCATTTATGAAATGTCAAAATGCAAGATATAAGCTATTTGCATCTTCAACTTATATGTGTTTTTATTCAAAATTCAAGTCTTCAACTTATATGTGTTTTTATTCAAATTTCAAGTCTTTTGCTAGAATAGGTTTAATCTTTGTATTTTTGGAATGTCAAAATGCAAGATATAATCTATTGTTTTTATTCAAAATTCAAGTCTTTTGGTAAAATAGGTTTAATCTTTGCATTTTTGGAATGTCAAAATGCAAGATATAATCTATTTTCATCTTCAACTTATATATGTTTTTATTAAAAATTCAAGTCTTTTGATGAAATTCTGTTATCTAGCATATATGGAATTATGGAATTATTTTAAGTTTTTATATTTCTTATAATTAATTCATGTAATTGTTACAGGGAGACATTGCAAAAAGGATTTGATCATTGAGGAGGGAAAAGCTCTCAAGACTAGTAGTCTTACCAGCAGTGAGTTTTGTTATATTAAAATTTAAATATATTTTGTAAGTTTGTTGATTGATAAAATCATGGAAAATAAATCATATGAATGATGTTTACTTTCTAGGTTTTAGCAAGGTACCCCACTCCTTGACACAAGAAGGTTTGAGTTTTTATGAGGCAAAAGAAGAGGGATCTTGTATCTGGAAATGCACCCAATAATTATAAGGGTATTAGGGTTTAATGAGTGACCCATTACATATCATGGGTATCTAATACCAATATATTTCTAGGACACAAGGTGCTATTTATTTCCAAGTAGGCATAAGGTGTCATTATGTATCCAAGGCACGATGTGTTGTTTTTCAAAACAATGTAGAGTTGGGCCAATTATGAACATCAATACATGGCTTTGGACATGCATAATGATTCTTTTATAGTTTCATTTTTTACTTAATTTTTTCTATTATTAATATTCTTTTTTATTTTGTGTTAATGACAAAAGATGTTGTACTCTAAATTTAGCAAATTTTGCAAAGGAAAGCTTTAAAATTCAACCCATGCAAGATAGTGTAACTTATTCCTACCGACAAAGAAATCCTAGTCTTCTAAGATATAGATATATTTTCGCAAACTCACATGTTAACATGAGCATAGTTCCCTTCAACAGATAGTAATAATCCCTTATATGAAGTCTCAATCAAAGCTCACACCATTTGTTATAGTAAACCCATCTAGATTATGACCCAATAATCACGATTTAGAATCAAAGTATGTTAACTATAATGCAAAATAGAATGTGAAACATGATATTTTTTAACATGCATAAAATATAGTAATATAACATTTTTTGGTTACTAGAAAAAGTAAAATATAAGATTAAGTTTAGTTACATATTCCTACTTGTACTTCAAAAACATATCATTGTTAGGGAGAATAAAAAATACATGAAGTGTAAATGTAAACATACTAATATATCACAATAAAGCCATTAATAACCATATATTTACCATCTCAAAGAAATACATATCATGTCAAAAATATAAATATAAATGATATAAATTTCAATGAAGAATAGTCAACTCATGAACAATACATTGTTAAAATCGTATAAGCAACACACGATATGAATTCACAAACAATACATCGTAAAACCATTGCTTCTGTTTGAAAAATGGACCTAAGGGATTCGTATTAAATTTCTTGAATCAATCCTCAAAATTACAAAAAAATAAATAGCCCTTTATACAAGGTGCTTCTAGAATTATATAGCTTGCAGGTTGCAACTACTTTTGGAGCTTCATCTCTTCTCTATTGGAAATTAAAACGTTTTGGCTTCCTCTATTTTTTTATTTTCTTAAAATTATTTGAACTCGAATATTATAGATAAGGCACTATAGTTTACCTTGTTCCTTGTCTTGTATGTATGGTACCCAAACCTCATGCTATGAGGATATACATAAAACTCATAGACACATTAATTGTTCAAGAGAAATATCATATGAGACTAAATTTGTACACATGAGACCCATCTCTTTTTACAAGGAACAATGATATGTTCTTTCAATATGTCTTTGTTTATTCTTTGAACCATCCCAATAAAAAATCTTATGTTTTTAATATTATCCTCCAACTTTGTCAAAATTTCATTTATGGGCTTGGGTGCACCCTTATTTATGAGTCACTGACAGATGGAATCATTTAATAACCTTTTCAATAGTTGAGTATACACAATTGCAATTTCAAATTATCATGGAAATGTCTATCTCAAACATCATGTCAATTTTTTGGTATCTTACTAGAGTTACATAGTTTAACTATTTTTCCTTTTTATCCATCTATCGTAGCTCTTCAAGTTTGTTCTTTCTTTTTTCTTGCCATTCTTTTAGCTCATCCATGGTGTGTTAAACTCCATAAAATAATACATTTTTATCCTTGACATTTTTAAGTACTATGAGTAAGTGTGTGGATGGGCCTTAGAATACTTTAGCACTCATACATTTTTCTCTGAGTTGATCTAAGCCTATCTCGTAATTCAAAAGTTTAAGATATAAATTTTGCAAGGATAGTCTTATTTCCTTTGTACCAATTTACTTGTTACTTTATCATCTACACCCTTGGTTTATATTCTTCAATTTCCTAGGCCATACTTATAATGTTTATCACTAAATATTGTGAGAATGTTACCCCATCTGATGCTATGGCTATATGGTTTCTCTTGTATCTTCCATAACTCGAGTTTCAATAGTTATTATGAGTGTTGGGACTGCTGGTAACTTCATATTCTTGTGGGATATTTGTCTCAAAATACTCCCCTTACTTTTTAAAAAATAAATGAAATGTTTATTTCCACTTTGTTTTATTTTGAAGGGGTGAATGCACACGATCTATGATCCATAAATTGTCATGGATATTCCACTGGATAGTTTTTCACAATAATTATGATATAATTATACTTAAAATTTTGAAATATACACTATGAGCAGTTATTTCTCCTTAGATTTCTATATATGTAAACTATTGTTTATTGTGTATTCGTGCAAATTATAATTATGCAAATAAAATAAAATAATAATAACTAACAAATCATGATTTCCATAAGATATAACCTGGGAAATATTTGTTGGAAATACTGAGAGGGGGGGTGAATCAGTGTTCCTTTGAATTATAGCATTAGTTAATCTTCAATTATTATAATTGTTTGTACAATGATATCAGTAAACAAAAGGAACACAAATGCACACAATTTTTAAGGTGGAAACCCTATCTGGGACAAAAACCACCTGAATTCTTTTCTAATAATTCTTTAATATTCAACTCTAATTGAAAATAAAGCTCCAACTTACTAGAATCTTGAAAATTATTCTTCTACATCTACCACTGGATGGACGCTCCAACGCCCGAGATTCTTCATTAGTCAACTTAACAAATTCCCCACCCTACCACCCTAAATTTTTCATAGGCTTGAACCTGTCGGTGACTTCATGCACCAGCATAGCACCACCCTACCACCCTGTAGAAGAATAAAACAAGAATGGACTCCCATACCAAGAAAAATGGTCCACTTTACAATGATATAGAATGATCTAGAAGAATAAGACACACTAGACCATAACCCCAACTATGACACAACCACCTAATGATGATCCTAGACCTCCCGACACTGCCTCTTCAACTCTTGGCAGATAGACACTTGTACAATTTTTACAATGGCGGCATTTACAATGACTTAGTACAATGATACCTTTACAATGACTATATGCAGTGTTGCCACTTGAAGACTTCATGTGCTGAACTTCTTATTGTTTTTCTACACCTTGATTGATGCTCTTCTTATGCTACCCTCTGCTGCACCTTGCTTTGCTTTTCTACCCTACAAAATTTTGGTCCTTTGCAGCCCTTGACAACACATGATCTATCTTTTTCTTGCCCTCTAGGATCTCGATATTGAATTTGGTGTATCTATGTTATTTCAACTCCCTAATATGTGATTTTTGGTTTTGTAGTAGTACTCAGAGTCTTCTTTCCAATGCCACAAGTCTAATCCAATTTGGATTCTTCAAGAGATATTTATGCCCAATCTCTCACAATGACCTAATTATGGATTGTTTCAGTAGAGAAAACTTGTACGACATCCCACATGTCACTGTTTATTCATTCATCTCTGAAATTGATACAAAAAAACTAAATTCCATGCACTATATTCCACATTTTACATAATTCCAAACCAATACTTAGAGAGAGATTTATGATGATTTTCCCAAGGTCACTTCTTTGAGATGAACTTCAGGAGCCTGAAAAAACACTAACTTCCACAAATAATATCTCTGAAAATATTGCACACCCTGATCTAAATTTTTTAAATGAGCTTCCTCAGGATTTTGGCTTCACCTCATAAAAATTTCAGCTTCTGAACCTTCGTAGAAAACAATTTAGAGCACAAACTCCATGATGACCTATTTCAGGTAGAGAAATACCTACATAAGGAGGATATGAGGATCACAATTTATATAAATGCTTAGGTTGAGAGGGGCTTCAACAAGTGAATATAGCGGGGATTTTAGGAGCTTAAAAATTATTAATTATTGAATTTTCAATGACCTATGTCACAACCCCGTGGGGTTTTAGCCCACTAACTGGGGTTGCAAACTTCAAACATGAATATCCCTCAAACCGTGAATAATTAGGTGTCATGCCATATATCAACGGAAACATCTTGACAGGTAGAAACCATAAAAATCATTATTGACCTAGAATATAGTAATTTGGTATGTCAAAATTCCCATGCAATATTGGGGTAGCCCTGGTGCTACTTGGGTTGACATCAATGACAGCTGCTAATAAAAAATCTCCCCCTTTAGCATTGATGGCAACACAAGTACTCCCCCTGTGATCATGACACCTCTTCCTACAAAATTATCTCCCCCTTTGACATCAATGGTAAAGGGTAACTCCCCCTGACACAAAACCATATTGCGGGCCTGTACACACTTCCACTCCCCCTTTATATTTTGGATAAGGAAAATCTAATGAGAACTTGGGAGAATCCCAAGCTTCTGGTGAAGATATTCAAATGCTTCATGAGGTAAAGTTTTAGTGAAGATATCAAAAAATTGTTCTTTTGTACCAACATACTCAAGTTTGATATTCTTTTCAACGACTTTTTCTCTAACAAAATGATATTTGATCGGAATGTGTTTTTTTTAATGCATGAAAGGATTCTTGGAGATGCTGATGGCACTGGTGTTGTAACAAAATATGAAAATAGGCTCACTGAATTGTACTTGAAGATCTTGCAAAGCTTTTTTCATCCAAATGACTTGAGTACAACATGATGCTACTGCAATGTATTCTTCTTCCGCTGTAAATAATGAGATTGAGGTTTTATTTTTGCTCTACCATGATACGAGACAACCACCTAGATAGAATGCTGCTCCACTAGTACTCTTACGATCATTAACGCTTCCTGCCCAATCTGCATCTGTAAAGGCTTAAATAATGAGATTGTTACCCTTGGGATACCACAAGCATATTCTTCTGTTCCCTTTAGATATTGAAGAATTATTTTGACAACAATAATAAGTGATTCTTTTGGTGTTGCTTGGAATCTTGCTACTCGTCCAACTGCTTGCATAACATCTGGTCAGGAGGTTGTTACATATAGAAGACTACCAATCATAGATCTGTACAACCTCTAATCCACAACCTTAGATGAGTCGTCTATGCTCAACTTGCAACCTGTTACCATCGGAGTAAGGACGGGTTTGCAATCTTCCATTTTGAATTTCTTGAGCATTTCCTTGATGTACTTGGCTTGACATATAAATATTCCTTTCCCTTGCTGAGATATTTGAAGCCCTAAGAAGTGTGTCAGCTCACCAAGTAAATACATCTCAAACTCACTTTTCATATTTTTAGAAGTTATTACTTAGTTTATTATCATTGCTACCAAATATTATATCATCCACATATGCCTCAACGATTATTAAATTATCTTTATCTATTTGTACATAAAGATTTCTATCAACAATATCTTTCTTGAACCCTTGTTGACGTATATATCCATCAAGACGAGCATACCATGCTCTAGGAGCCTGCTTGAGACCATATAGAGCCTTACTTAACCTGAAAACATAGTCTTATTTTACTGATAGCAGAAAACATTCAGGTTGTTCGATGTAAAATTCTTCTTCTAATTCACCATTTAGAAATGTTGACTTAACATCCATTTGGTAGACTTTGATTTTTCTTAAACATGCATAGGCGAGAAACATTCGGATGGCTTCCATTCTAGAAACTAGTGCAAATGTTTCATCGAAATCAATTCCTTCCACTTGTGCATAGCCTTTGCAAGCCAATCTTGCTTTGTTTCTAGTAACCTATCCATCTTCATTCACTTTTTTCCTGAACACCCATTTAGTCCCAATGAAATTTTTATCTTTTGGTCGTGGAACTAATTCCCAGGTGTTATTTTTCTTGATTTGATCCAATTCTTCATTTATAGCTACTACCCAATGTTAATTCTAGCTGGCTTCCTCAAAACTACTAGGCTCAAAGGTTGCTAGAAAAGAAATGTGAGATTGTTGTGATGAACGAAGTTGTCGACCTTCATTTATGTCACCAATGATTTGATTTGATGGATGGTTCTTTTGAATCCATTCTTTTGTTCTCTTTGGAGGAGCTTCTTGTTGTTGTTTTGGTATATCTTGATGATCATTATTTAATTCTTCTTGGTTTATAGCTGCTTCTTGTTCTAGAATTTTATCTGTGTCTTTTTCAGCCTCTGTCTCAAGTTTCAAATATTCTAGATACTCGTCATTATTTGTTAGAACACCATCTTCATAAAATGTAATATTTATTCTCTCCACTATCTGTTTTCATCTTATATTATAGCATTTATAGGCCTTTCTTTTGCGTGAGTAACCAACAAAGATACCCTCATCAAAACATGATTCAAACTTACCCAAATTTTTATCTTCTCTTTCGATATAACATTTACTTTTGAAGATTCTGAAATATTTTAAATTAGCTAATTTTCCTTTCCATAATTCATATGGGGTCTTGTTGCAATTATTTTTTAGAAACTTTGATTGATAATGAAGACTTCCATATAAATTGATTGAACCCAAAAATTTTCATCCAATTTTGAGTCCTTCAACATTGTTCTACCCATTTCCTGTATGGTTTTGTTCTTTCTTTTAGCAACTCCATTTTGCTGAGGTGTTTGTGTTGTTGAAAATTGTCTTTTTATTCCATTTTCATCACAATATTTCTGAAATAATTTGGAAGTGAATTCTCCACCATTATCTTATCTTAGACACTTTATTTTAAAATCAGTTTCATTTTCGACCAAATCCTTGTAGATCTTAAAGCACACAAATGCTTCATATTTTTTCTTTAGGAAATTGACGGTTGTCATCCTGGTATAGTTGTCTATCATTAACATGAAATATAATTCTCCATCTAAGCCTTTTGTTCTCACAGGACCGCATAGATCAGTATGTATCAATTCTAATGGATGTGATGCAAAGTGTTCTTTTGTTTTAAATTGGACTTTTGTCTGCTTGCCATGCTGAGAGGCCTCACATAGTGTGTTGGAAGGTTTTGAGATTTTCGGCATTTCTCGTACTGCTTCCTTTTTTCGTATCCTGACAATATTGTCAAAGTTTATGTGACCCATTCATTTATGCCATAACTAGATTTCATTTTCTGTAGCTTGTAGACATGCTTTAGTTTCTTCATCCATAACATATATGTCATTTGGAGCTCGACTTGCTATAGCCACAATTTTACCATACCCGCCTTTCCTAATTTCACATTTTGTGGAGTTGAATAGAATTGTGTGTCCTTGATAACACATTTTTCCAACAATGAGTAGATTGTGATTCATGTTTTCAACCAATAAAACATTATTTTCTATAACATATTTTCTTCCGAGAGTGACGGTACCTGATCCTATAAAATTTGAAGATCCATCATTTCCAAAGGATACGGTTCCATCCTTATTCTCTTTCAGAGATACAAATTTCCTTCTATCTTCGGTCATATGTGTTGAGCAACCACTATCAACATACCACACATCTTTGTTGTTTTGAGCCTTGAGAACGGAAGCATAATTATCAGTTTTCTTCTTGCTCCATGTTCATTCATTCTCTGGCTTCGAAGATTCTTCTAGAGGATTTTCAAGTCTTCAGTCTTTGGCTATGTGTCCAAAGTTCTGACATTTGTAACATTCCATATTATTTCTTAAATGTTCAAATATATTGATGTTTCGTTGAGCCCTGGATAGTTTATGTTTGAAGGATCTCCTGGAATTGTATTGGTTCCTAGGGTACATGCGACATTCTACAGCTTTATGACCAAATTTTCCACATGAATAACAATAGCCATGAAAAATATGTTGGTACCTGGATGAAAATCTTCATCGACGAATCGTATTCCAAGGATGTCCTTGTGAATCTTGTTCAATGAAGTCTATATGCATGTCAGATCTCATAGGCTCATTGTATTTTGTTGTAGAAGGTCCTGCTTCTTCTTTGTAACCAAGGCTAGTTCTTTCATTGTAAGATCGTTGATTGTTGATGATTTCTTCCAATGCCCTTGAGCTATTGGCATAGTTTTGGATAGTTTTTCCATTCTTCACTTCCTTATGCAACGAGAATACTTTGGCTTCTAATACTTCCCTTTCTTGGTTGCTTTCTTCCAACTTCTTTTGAAGTGACTCTTCAATACATTTGTGTTCTTCAACTTCAATTTTGAGACCTTGAACATGTTCTTCAAGAGTATTGGAATGGATCTTCTCAGCCTTGAGCTCTTTTATAAGCCTGGTTGCCTCCTTAGAAAATTATTCTATGGTCAACCCTTATTCTTTGTTGTTTGATACCTCTTGTTTATTGTGCTTGGCCATAAAAAATTACTCTCTCATTAGCTTCTTCTTCATTGTCACCGTCTTGATTGGATGATGAACTATCTTCTTTTGAGAGAAAGTTACTTTTGGATCCTTTCTTTTTTTCTTGCTTGTTGAATTTCTTAAAGCCTTTATTTCCTTTTGAGTTTCCATCACTTCTGTTCGGACATTTTTCTACAAAATTCCCAACCTCACCACAACCGAAACATATCAATGGAAGCTTACCTTTGAATTTTCCCTTACCAATTTTTAATTTTCTCGTAAAGTAAGCATATTCTTCAATTGAACGACCTTCTTCATCATCTACGTTTTCTTCACACTTGTAGATCCGGTCAACAGAAATTATCTACACACGAATCTTATAACAGAAAATAAACAATTGCGAGAGCATAAAACATAAAACAGATAAACACAGAGATTTTCCCTTGGATCCCAAATCGGGACGACCAACTTGATTTTTCATTATATTCCTTTTAGTGTTACAACACATATATATACATGCCGGAGCATACATAAACCCCAATCTATTAACCTTGGATTAGAACATAACCGTAGTTCCCTTGACCGGATCTACAAAAATACCAGGGGCCGAAAAACATCGAACCCCAAAACCATGTGCAAAACCATGCACAAAACCATGGACGGTTATTTCATCAACGTATTGAAAATATGCAGCAATGTTGCAATCTTCTTTCATTCTGAGTTGCTCAAATTTTGCTCTATAGATTTGAAGCTTTGCTTCTTTGAAATTTGAGTCACCTGCATATATATTCTCAAGCTTGTCCCATACATTTTTGGCAATTTTACAACCCAACACCTTATGATAAGCAGATTCAATAAGTCCACTGATAATAATATTCTTTGCTTTTGCATCATTTACCAAATTCTTCTTACCTTGTTCATCCGTAGTTGATGTAAATCCATTTTGAACAGTGTCCCATATTTCGTAACCTTGCGCCAAGAGATAGACCTCCATTCTTCCTTTATAGAGTGCATAATTATTTTCAATGAATAGAGGTACACCATTCTTTGTATGCTCCATGACCTCCTTCTAGCTGTTAAACTGCTATTGAAGGAACTAAGCTCTAATACCAATTGTTGGAAATACTGAGAGGGGGGGTGAATCAGTATTTCTTTCAATTAGAGCATTAGTTAATCTTCAATTATTATCAGTGTTTGTACAATGATAGCAGCAAATAAGAGGAACACAAATGCACATAGTTTTTAAGGTGGAAACCCACTCCGGGACAAAAACCACCTAATGTTTTTCTAATAATTCTTTAATATTCAACTCCAATTGAAAATAAAGCTCCAACTTCCTAGAATCTAGAAAAGCATTCTTCTCCAGCTCCCACTGGATGGACACTCCAATGCCCGAGATTCTTTAGTAGTCAACTGAATGGATGCCCCAACACCCAATGAGCTACAACTCACCCTAGCACCACCCTACCACCCTATAGAAGAATAAAAGAAGAATGGACTCTCGTACTAGGGAAAATGGTCCACTTTACAATGATATAGAATGATGTAGAAGAAGAAGATATACTAGAACATAACCCCAACTTTGACACAACCACCTAATGATGATCCTAGACCTCCCAACACTGCCTCTTCAACCCTTGGCAGATAGACACTAGTACAATTTGTACAATAATGTATTTATAATGACTAAGTACAATGATACCTTTACAATGATTGTATGCAATGCTGCCCAGACTTCATATGATGAACTTCTTGCTACAAGTATGCACCTTGGTTACTTCTCTTGTCATGCTACCCTTTGCTGCACCTTTCTTTGCTTTTCTACCGTAGAAATTATGGTCCTTTGCAACCCTTGACAACACATGATCTAGCTTTTTCTTGCCTTCTGGAGCTCGATATTAAATCTAGTGTATCTCTGTTATTTCAGATCCTCAATATCTGAGTTTAGATCCTATAGTAGTCCACTGAGTCATATTTCCAATGCCATAGGTCTGACCCAATTTTTATTCTTCAAGAACGAGTTATACCCAATCTCTCACAATGCCCTAATTATGGAATTTTTTAGAAGAGCGCACTTGTACGGCATGCCATGTGTGCCTGTTTCTTCATTTGGCTCTAAAATTGATAGAGAGAAAATTACAGACTATGCACTATCGATCACTTTTTATAGACTTCCACTCTGATACTCAGAGAGAGAGAGTTATGACGAATTTACCAAGGTCACTTCTTTGAGATGAATTTCAGGAGCCTGCAAAAACCTTGACTTTCACAGATCATATCTCCAAAAAAATTACGCACCTTGATCTGAAATTTTTATAGAAGCTTCCTCAGGATTTTTGCTTCGCCTCGTAAAAATTTCAGCTTCTGAACCTTCATAGAACAAAATTTATAGCGTAAATTCTACGATGACCTGTTTCAGATAGCGAAATCCCTTACATAAGGAGGAAATGAGGATTACAATTTATATAAATGCTTAGGTTGAGAGGGGCTTCAACAAGTGAACATGGGAGGGATTTTATGAGCTTAAAAAGTATTAATTATGACTTTTCAATGACCCATGCCTCAACCCCATCGGGTTTTATCCCACTAACTGGGGGTACAAACTTCAAACATGAATATCTCTCAAACCGTGAAAAATTACATGGCGTGCCATATATCAATAGAAACCTCTCAACAAGTAGAAACTAAAAAAATCATTATTGACCCAGAATATATTAATTTGGTAGGTAAAAATTCCCATGCAATATTGGGTTAGCCCCTGGTGTTGCTTGGGTTGACATCAATGACAATCGTTGATCAACATTTTATACCATTGCATACTGCTCATTTGGAACAACATGATTGCACTGTGTTGTGCAACCTTGACTTGATCAAGAAAGGGATGAAACATCATCCTAATGGGCCACTGATGGGCTGTACACCACATTTGAGGTTGGGGTGTGAATTCTTGGAGGATGGGATGAAAATTTTCCCAAACAAATTTATGAAAAACCATATGTTCATCCTTGAGTTGAGACATGAGACAGCCAAAACACCATGGAGGAGAATTATAGCACTGTCAAGAGGTAGCAGTGAGGAGGATTTTCCTTCAGCCCACTTGGATCCTTATGGATTCAAGATGATCATTGGTGTGGGATCTTTTCTAGGAGATCTCCAAGGAATGGCATTTCAACATCCCATGGAATGCAAGAAGAAAGATCTGATTTGGAAGGGGGGTAGTCTTCTTTGGAAGGGTACCAAGGTTGATAACGATGGGAGGCACTCACATTGGGGGGAATGGGAGTGGATGGAGAGAAATATGCTGATAAGCTACTTGAAAATATATGACACTGAGAAATAGGAGGCTTGGCTGCGTTGGCTACTCTTGAAGGAGTTTGGCCATTATGGGACATATCCTTTTTCCGAGGGTATGTGGATGGAAGGGACTTGGAAGGGTACTTACATCATGTGGCAGCAAGGAGTGTGGATGCATTATTATGATATGATCATTATGTCCTCACCACATGGGTTGTATGATGAAGGTATGAGAAGGCAACAAATACTTTTGTTGCTTTGGAGGATTGAGAGAAAGCAAGGGCAGATTTGCTCTCCCATTTTTCATGATGTTGTAGGAGGAGGAGATGGAAACATTATGGGAGGATTCTTTGAAATTGAACATGTCAAAGAATGGATTTATGAGTTGGCAGGAGCCTATTTTTATAGGCCAACAGCGTTGTCACTTTGGATCAGGGACTTGTTGATGGAGTGTTCCCAGGATCACTTCACATTTGATGCACTCGGTGGACAAGGAGGAGGTGAGAATGATAGAGTAGTGGATGAATTCATCTGTTACTGTGGTATGTTCTTCTTGACTTGGAATTCCAAGCATGAGAAGGGGGATCTTCATGCATCATATGGTTCATTCCTCTTCATAGGAGTATGTCATACCACTATGGAGGACTCATTTATGGATCCTGTCACCATCTTACTTTCATTACATGGTAAGAATTATGTTTTTGCATTTATTAATTGTTCGACACAATATTTGCATGCTCTTACCATTTCTTTGCAGTGCATTGCTCTACAAAGGGGCAATTTTTTCTTTAGACTCCATGGACCATTTTTGGCCAGCTATTATGATGGAGACAACCATCTACTATATGACCTGGGGAAAATTTTTGGTTACTCCTTGTATGCTTAGTTGATACAATCAGCCATTTACTATTTTCTAGTAGATGTGATGACTTACACAACAAGATATTTGTCAAGAAACAACTTTCCATGCTATTTTTTGAAGCGACAGTGGGGAAGACTGCACTGTGACCACTTAGGAGACTGTTGGTACCTTCCAACACCACATGAAACCTTCAGTATTTCTTTCATTTTGATGCTAATCATAAGCTCATTTTCTGATTTTTTTCTTACCTTTATGGGGAGCATGATTGGGGGAGAAACACATTGGGTGGATGTGTTCTTGGGGGAGGAGGATCCCCACACTTTCTGCATTACATGTTCTAAGGGGAGCATGGGAAGAGATATGGCCACTACAGCAAAATATTTGTTTCTTTATGAGGAGGGCCATGAGATGGATGGGGTGCCATATGGTGGTGATTTCTTATCCATCATGTATGAGATGGTTTGGGCTAGCTGGGTTCACAACGTTGTGAAAGGGATCTTGGGAGATCTAGTTTCCTTCTTGCCATTTGAGGGAAACATTATTGCAGCCCAAGATCAGCAAATTATCTGCACTTATCTTAAGTGGAGAGGAGGACATCATGGGGTAGGCCACTTTGTCTACCATGTTCAACATTTCAGGCCACCTACTTTGCAGGAGCTCAAGGTGGAGGAGGATTTTCAGGAGTTGCCATGTTGGGAGGCAACTCATTTTGCATGGATGATAGCTTGGAGACATATTAATGAGGTAGAACCTTGATCCTTGGAGGATTTTATCTTATGAGGTTACTACAGGGCAAGAAGAGGGTGCTCTTCAGTTCTATCCTCGCAGTTGCTTGAGGACAAGCAACATTTGGGAGGGGAGGACTGTAATATTCCAAAATTTGCATGCAGTAAATTGGAATATTAAATTTTGCTAATGTCACTTAGGAGATGAATAAAAGGGTAAGGAGACCCATGCATTTCAGAAATAAGGATAAAATCCCTCATGTTGTGAAGGGGATCATAATGCCAGCTAGATTTTACACTCTCATGTGTGAACAGGGACATTTTTCATGTGGACAAGGCCAAGTTTGACCAAGTCAACAACATAAATGTAGGAGGAGTGGATCATCAAATAAAAGAGCTCAATGTGAATGTGGTTCAGCCTAGATAGCTATATGTGAGCTGGATTGAAGACCCTTAGGTGTGAAAAGGGCTGAAGCAAATTGAAGTGGTTAGCCTTTACCAAATAAAAGAACGCAGTTTAGAGGAGTGGCTCTAATGAAGGCACAACACAGTTTTGGAGGGAGATTGTTTTGTGATGGTGGAAACCCTATTGAGTTGGACCTGAGGTGAGAAGGCTCACTTAGTTTATAAGGAAAAGGATGGCATCCATTTGGAGGTTAGCTTATGTATTACATTTTTATTTCTACTTAGACTTTTTCTCTCCTAGTTGTTTAGCTAAGATTTCTGTTTTGCTTAGCACTAAGGGATTCCTCTTCAGGAATTCCTTCTCTTCCCTTTGAGTAGCTCTTGGGAGAGACCTGATCTATCATTCCACATGTTATCACCCTAGTAATTTCTAAACATTTTGGGCTCTTTGGATTTTTTCAATTTTAAGAGAACTAGGGGTAACCACAAACCTACTTTATAAATCTAGGATCTAGCCTTCCTAAGTTTCAGAGAGGGCCCTCTCTTTCATATTTGACTTTGTTTTGAATTGATATTTTAGGCTAGGTATGATTGGGCACTTGGTTTTTTGTTTGGAAAGTTTGGTGGGAAATATATTACTTGGAGACAGATTAAGAGGGATCTACTAGTCCATTGGGCTATGGAGTCAAGATGTAGCAAGCAAGACTAGAAGGCAAGGCCAAAAGGATGCTAATGTACTCAGGGCAAGGTAGATAACCCTCAGAGATTTTAATATTTTGATTTGATGAGATGTATTTCTTTAAGGATAAAGGGTAGTGAAGGATCCTTTGATCCAGAAACAGATGAAGGAGGTAGGGGTCAAACGGGACTAGGAGAAATTAAGGATTCCTAAGTCCGGAAATCAGCAGAAAACATTGAAATGATCAAGTAGTTAAGACAGGAAGTTTTTTACACTTATCCTGAAACAATATTCCTAATTAACCATTTAGATTGAATAACATATATGAAATTGAATGAAACTTCCGAAGAGGAAACAATGACAGTAAGAAATCACTTTACTCATTAGCTTATCACATGAATCCTGAGTTATGAAGTCCAGTTGGCTGTTTTCTAGACTGCTGCTATGAAATCAACACATGGGCCTCCAAAGTACTAGCAAAATCGTCTATAATAATCTCAGCAACTTTATTCCACACCAAACAATTCATAAAATGAAGTATTTATACAATATGTTTATTAACAAATATCCTAGATGAGTCTAGGAATAAATCTAGGAAAATAAAATATCTTAACACACTAAGAGGGCCAGCTACTTAACAACTTAGCAAGTTTTCCACTTATCTAGAAAAAATAGAACTAATCTATCTAATCAAAATTGATTTTTGCATTGTTGTTTATGCTTGCTGGCATATTTTGAAGATATTTGTTTATGGATTGCTTGACTGATACTCTTTCACTTTTCATCCTTTAACGTTGTTTGTCCTCTTGATCCTCTCTCACGCTGCTTCCTTATTACTTTCACTACTATAAGATAGAAAAATTACAATACTAAAAATTTTTGATTGATTTCCTTCTCGGATACTCTTTGACTCTGCTTATTAATATTATACACTTTCACTGCAATATTTACCCTTTTAACAGTTGTAAAAGGAAATTTTCACTGTGGTAAAAACAATCAATTTTCTGTTGTTCTGCTCCAAGGTTGTTATAAAAAATCTGTGAATTCCTGCCATTGCTGATCACTTGCTATTTTTATACTTTTCAACTTTCGGTAACTTTCATTAGTATTAGTGTACTTTGCAAAGTTTGGCTTGACAATGAAGATGGGTTTAATCTCATTTTGTAGAAAAAATAAGTTCTCAAAGTACTCCAAGATAACTTTGCCACTTGGGGAACCTTATGGAAGAGGCTTATTTACCTGTTCTTTAGCATGTGCTCTGATCTTCTTGTCATAATCTGTCTGAACCTTTCATTTTTCATTAAAGCCTTGAATGTCTAGGAGGCCTACTTTTCTCAAATGATGATGACAATGGGAAATAGAACAATGTTTGCAGCGATAGACTCTCAGTTTTTTTCCCCAGCGGAATAGCCATTATGTTAGAATTCCCATGTTTTGGCCAGATTGGCAAGACCAAAAGATGAGACAACATCAAAACCACTTTCAGACCTCAGGATCTAGCCCTCCTGGGTCCAGAGAGGTATCTCTCTATATTAGCAAAGGTGTATGTCTTTGAAGCTCTATGTTTGAGATATTAGGCTAGTTATAGGCTCAGGGTTTTGTTTGTTTGATTTTGTTTGGTTTGGTTGTTGGGAATCAGGAAGGAAGGATTCAATATAAGACAAGGATGAGCAAAGAGGATTTTAGGCAAAGGAGAGATAATTTAGAGAACATTCAATACCATTGGGCAATGGAGTCAAGAAAGGGTTTGCTTTCTATTCAAAATGCAGGCTTTCAGTTGGGCTAGTCATCTAAAGCGTTGGATCTTAAAGATGATAGTGTGGCATGAAATGGTAAGAGGGAAGGTGAAAGCAAGGAAACCTCCAAGGTGACCTTTCAGAAATCAGATCCAGGGACAGGACATGCCATTGGACAACATGTGATTCAAAACCTGAAAGGTTAACTCTTCAGACAAGGAAACATTAAAGATTTATAACACAAGTTGAAAACATGAGATCAGAGAGAGAATTTGAACTCTGAATGCTTTGGCATCCAACTCAAGGGAACTTAGAAAGGTTTAATCAAGTGAAAGGACTCTAGTGAGACATAGACAAAGTTCTAAGCTCCCAGTATCCCAATTCATTCAATTAAAGCCTAACAAGAACATCTAAGAACATATCTCATTAATTCATACATCAGCTAGCAATATATCTGACCACTACACTGGTTAAATTAGTTGAAATCTATTCTCAGATCACATTCAACAAAAAACATTAAAGGCATGGAGAGCAGAAACATAGGGTACCAAACAAGGGTAAATCCTATGATAGATTTCTGATGCGTGCCAGAAGAAATGTAATGTAATGAAACTAAAGACAAAGATAGAAAAACATCACCGCTGCTTTAAATCAGGATCCAAAGAAATGTGCTTGTCATATTAAGGAAAAACACCAGTCATGTACAACATTGCCAAAATCTTGATATTCAGTCTGAAAAAATCTTCCTCAGCCTATCTTGCAAATTTACACAGAGACTATGTCTCAAAATAAAAAAGCTTGAAATTCACAGATGTCCGATCAACAACCCTTACAATGATTTCCTTCATGAATTTTATAGCTGAATGAGAGACAGAGGGGTAGATGAAAACTAAATGTAGCATTAAAACTCAGAAGAGGAAGAGGGTTGAGGCTGCATTCTGTTTTAAATTATGGGCATTTATCTTTGGTACTCTTTGGATGAAAGAGTGGTCTTCGTTAGACTGCAATTTACTCCAGGTATGTCTTTGATGTACTTGTTGTAATACCTCTGCAATACTATGGTGAACTAAATGAAATAGATCAATGACTCATGTCTGCCATACTGTATAACAAATGCTTCTGATAGCATAGGACTGTTGTCAGGGCTGAAAATTCCCCAGGAACACAGTATAGAATAGAAATAGTATGGGCACTTTGTCCTTTCACGGATAGGAACATTCTTCTAATGGTGACACTGATATATATCATTTTGTGTGCATTGGACCTTCTAAGTGATCCACGGGGTCTTCGATCTAGTACCCTTCCTTTAAAATATTGGATTAAGGCTCAAAATCTTCGATTACAAACCTTAACCACTCTGCTTTTTCACTGACACTCTCTGTCGGAGAAATTGAAACTTTAAGTGGTGCTGGAGAGGTTTTCTAGAGTTTAACTCTATTCTTTTAATGAGAATCATGTCATAACACCTTCCTAGGCATTTTCTCCATAATTTCAGCCTCTGAAAATGGTCCTTTCCTGCATTTTGTGCCACTGTAGCAGCGACTGTAAACCATGGCGGTCTTCCACCGCCCGTACCCTGCAAAACACACAAAATCATCAAGAAATCCATGTTGGAGGGGGATGGACGCTTTGATGTCCTGCGGAATGATGATGGAACTATGGAGGAATGGCGACAAATGTAGTGGAAGGCTTGCGGAATGGTGGTGCAGCATGGTGGAAATAGTGAGAATGAACACAAAATGGCGGAAAAAAACAAGGAAATGGACTAATTATAGACCAGGGGTGGTGGAGAACACGTGGTGAAAACCTGGAGGACAGGTGGCGCAATACCAAGAAAATGGGAAAAAGCAATGAAAATGGGTGACGTGGAGTATTGGCAGTGGGACCAGTCAAAGGCGGGGGCGATCTAATCTGGACCGTCTGATCTCAGGAGGAGATCGATGGTTGAAAATGCATTGGAGGGCGACTGATTGTGGTCTAGGGGTTCTATTTTCCTTGGACTAAATTCCAAGAATCTTCGTGGCATGATCACCGTTCGATGGACAGCTTCAGATCGGATGGTGTACACACATATCGTGCCGGGTCCACAGCCGAACTTTAACGCGCGATGAGGGCGGGTTTGCAATAGTACTCGGAGCTACGTGTCATCCAGTGAATGGCATCACTGTGAAATTAAAAATACCGCCCACCTTTCAAAGTTGGTGCGATAGAAACCTCCGGTTTTTTAATAGGGCGTGATTGCGGGGACCACTGGGGCGGATGAAATGCGGGCCGTCGATCTGTGGATCAGATCAACGGTTGTGGAGTGATCGAGGAATGATTGGGGGAATGCAAGAGCACTAGGGCTTACGACGACCATTTGATCTATATAGATCGACAGTTAAAAACGCTCTCGATATCCATTTGCAATAAGCGCTTTCCGAGCTAGTGCCTGGTTCTAGCGCAGGGTTACGTGGGGAAAAATATTTGCGGGGCTAGGGCCAAAAGGTGCTAAACCCCCATATATGTAATAAGGGGTATTTTGGCTTAGTTTCAATGCGTTTCAAAGCCAAAAGGGGAACGATAGAAGGGAAAAAGGCCTATTTGGCTAAACGAAGGGATATCACAAGGCTTAAACAGGGTTTTGGGAGGATTTAGAGGGTTAATGAGGGAAATTTAAAAGGGGAAAAAGAGGGTGGAAAGTGGGGTTTAATGGGAATAAAATAGGAGTAAACGAAGGCCTTTGGGCATTCTTCACAGACAGAGAGGCTTTATAATGGGAATCAACAGAGCGGATTATATCAAAGGAAAAAGGCACAAGGAGACTTCAATGATGATGCATTTTCAGGGAAAATGCATTCCTTGAAGGCCCAGAAACATTTAGCCCCCTGTTTGCTTGTCAAAAATTTATAGGGCGCTAACACCCTTCACTATTCCTTACATTTCATCATCCCATTAACCTTTCATCATATCATTTTCATAAATACATTTGGGTTTCACCTTCTTATTTTCCACTTTATTCATTTTTGTATTATAAGTGAATTTATGATTAAATATTAGAAAATATACATGTTTTTATATATATCTCAAGAATATGTGAGCTTTGTAATGTGTAGGAGATATGTGAAGGATTAATTCCAAGAGACTTCTCGAATATCTCCTCCACCATTTTAAGGAGACAATTATTCAAGCCTATTCCTAAGGAGAAGATCATGGAGGATTTGGTTGGCATATCTTATCCAAGATATGTGAGAGATGTGTGGAGGATTTGAAGGGATCATATCTTGTAATAATGGGAAAGTAGTTGAGAGTGGTTGAGAGAATAGTGGGTCTGTCATTATGAGATGGTTATCTTCTTCATGTATATAAGAGAGTGCTCTCTCTTCATTTCATAGGTTTTTGAGTTTTGAGAGATAGTCTTGTAATTAGGAGAAGGGGATTCTTAGCTTTGATTCATATTATTTTATTGTTACGCTTTCATGATTTGTCATTTGATTCTTGTAATGTAATTTGAGATAGCTTTATTTTTGTGAGCTCACATATGTTGTTTTTCATTCAACTCTTCACATGTTGTATTGATTTTCCCTTATGCAATTTCCTACTTTCCTAGTTAATGTTTCAATGCTTTTCTAGATTAATTTCCTACTTTCCTAGTTAGTGTTTCAATGCCTTCCTAGATTAATTTGATTTCAATAATTTATATTATATTAGTTCCACTTCGGTCCTGCATATATAGTGCATGTGCCTCGTAAGCCTATGAACCTCAGATTGACAAATTAAATAGTTGGGCAAGTACTACAACAGAATTAAATGACAATATTTTCACCCAACATTTTCGCGTCGTTGCCAGGGAGGCACGATGGATTGAATTTTAGTTTTATTTTTCATGCAAGTGTGTTTAGACATGTTCCTAACTCCGAGGTGTCAGGGCAGTAAGACATGGGAAAAGCCTACGCATCGAAATAATATTGTGTGACTCGGCCTTAATCTCTATTGGTAACTCCTCAAAATCGAGAATGTGTATTAGCTGAAGGATGCACATGGATTTATACATGGAGGTGAGGCTATTTGGATTCATCTCCCAATGACTCTTGGCCTTGCTTATTTCCTAATATTAATTAATATACAATATTACATATGCACACCCATCCATAGGATTAGGTGTCAACATTCCCCCCTTTAATCCGAAGGGATGTTGGTGAGTCCAAGCATCGATCTGAACTTTTCAAACTTCTCTCTTCCAAGTGCTTTGGTGAAGATGTCAACAGTTTGCTCATTTGTGGAAAAATGATGTAGATGGATGGTTTTGGCCTGAACATGATGTCGAATGAGATGGTACTTTGTATTGATGTGCTTTGTTCGATCATGGAACTTTGGGTTCTTGGCCAACTTTATTGCAGAAGTGTTGTCGATCATGAGTGGAGTGGAATAAATTTGTTTCATCTGCAAATCTTCCAGGATCTTCCGGAGCCACACAATTTCTTTTGTTGCTTCAGCTGCTGCCACATATTCTGCCTCGGTCGTGGAATCTGCTGGAACTGACTGTTTGCGTGATCTCCATGAGACGGCTCCTGATCCAAGACTCATGGTGTAACCTGTAGTAGACACCCCTGTTTCTTTGTCGCCATCAAAGTCTGAATCAGAGTATCCGATCAAGCTGAAGTCGCCTACCTGTGTATATTTGAGTCCAAAGTCTTGAGTCCCCTTCAAGTACCTTAGCACTCTTTTTGCAGCAGACCAATGTCCTTCACAAGGTTTTTACATGAACCTTGAGAGGATTCCAACAACAAATGAAATGTCAGGTCTGGTGGTGGTCAGGTAGATAAGACTTCCTACAAGCTGTCTATACTTAGTTGCATCCTCAAATTCCTTCCCTTCAATAGATGTGAGCTTCAAGTTTTGTTCCATTGGAGTGGTTAAGGGTTTACAGTCATCCATGCCAAATTTGTTCAAGAGATCTCCAATGTACTTCTTTTGAGAAAGAAATATGAATTTAGGATGTTGAATTATTTCAATACCCAAATAGTAATGAACATGACCCAAATCAGTCATTTCAAAACCTTTCTTCAACTCTTTCTTCATGGATGCAATATAGCTCTCATTGTTTCCTGTTATCAAAAGATCATCTACATATACTACAAGATATACAACTGTTTTTCCAACTTTCTTAACAAACAAAGTTGCATCATCAAGATCAAAGTGTTTGAAATCAAGTTTCAGAAGATGCTCGGTCAATTTCTCATACCAGGCTCGTGGTGCTTGCTTGAGGCCATACAAGGATTTTACAAGTTTTCAAACTTTGTGTTCATGACCCTTTATCACAAATCCTTCTGGCTGGGACATATAAACTTTCTCCTTCAGATCTCCATTCAAGAAGGCTGTTTTTACATCCATCTGATGGACTTTCCATCCACTCTGAGCTGCTAAGGCAAAGAGAGTCCGGATGGTGGTCCATTTTGCTGTGGGAGCAAAAGTTTCTTCATAATCAATTCCTTCCTTCTGTGCGATCCTTTTGCCACAAGCCTGGCCTTGTGCTTGTCAAGTGAGCCGTCTGCTTTGTACTTGTTCTTGTAGACCCACTTACAGCCAATTGGTTTCATTCCCAAAGGCGGATCAACCAGCTTCCAAGTGCCATTCTTTGTCAAGGCATCATACTCCTTCTGCATCATTTACTTTTTCAATAGGCCTCATATGGGTCAGGGCATGTAGGGTGTGTTTAAATTTATGCAAAGTGTGAATTTCAATTCCTGTAAGTGTGATTTTCAAATTCTGCAAGTGTGAATTTCAATTTCTGCAAGTGTGTTTGATTTCCGCAACTGTGAAGAGTGTTTTTTTTTTTTTTCATCTGTTTCAGCATGAGTGCTTTTATTTACGCAAGTAGTTTATTTTCATTTAAGCTTTTTAGATTTAATATTGGGTGTAGTAAGAATCCCTTTTTCAACATGGTTTTACAATGATTTTCAGCTTGGAACTACTCACTCAAATCCTAGTAGAAGTCGGGATCTCCTCTTCCCTGGAAAAGGAGATCTTGATAAGAATTAAAGGTTCAAATACTCCCCAAGAAATAAACGAATATTAAACATCTGAAGAATCCTGAATATCTGATGGCGAAAAATCATTTGAACAGGAGATCGGGGAAGAAGAAGAGGAGTTACAACATGATCTAAGTGAGAGAAATTGTGCCTATCGAAGCCTTATCGAACAATAGTTCCAGGTAAGTACTCGATTATATTCGTCTTTTTATTTTTATTTAGTTGTTTTTCAGATACAACAACTGGACTCATTCACTCTCTAATATTTTCATTTTTCATTTGAAAAATTGCAACTGAATATATTGTTGTTACTGCTACGTGAGTGGCTTCATTGGAATTTTAATTACATGTAACTAATTTTTAAATTATAATTAGTATAGAGTAGCTAGGCTTTCATTTTTATTTTTTGCTTTCATTTTTAGTTTTTCTTTTACCTAGAATAAGTATGCTCTCCTCCGCACTTAGTGCAATCACGAGGATTAGAAAATAGGGATGATTTAGACTAATTTCAGGAATAAATAAATTCATGTTTTGCAATATGCCTAATCAATTTTATTGTTAATTTGAAAATCATTTTTTTTGCTGAAACTGTGTCTCTCTTGCAATTGATTGTGTTTTCTGGCCATACTAAAACCTGCAGCAACAAATTAGATGATAAAACATGAAAAAACAATTAAATATAAAATTTCCCAGGTTCATCATTTCACTTGGGGAAAATAAAAGAACTGTGAGTTTCATTGGACTGTGCGCGAACTTGTAAGTTTATGTCTCCATCTATTCATTTATGGTTGAGCCGTAGCAATGCCATCTCTCTACCTAGTGTTTCATAAATCTGCAACTAGCAATAACAAACCAAAACGATGAGAAACAAACAAATGAAAGTGCAATAAAGTAAAAGATAATTCTTATTTCTTTGTTTGCGTATTTCGAAAGCTGGGATTTTGAGGATCCCCCGGCTACCATTGACATCCCTCCCCTTGATGTTGAGATGTCCAAATCTGCTGCTCCTCTCTTATACCTATCATTATGCACACACCCCTCAGTGTACATCCCCTCTGAATCCACTCTGTTTGTTTCTCTTGATCCCCCTTTCGCCACTTTTTCGGCCTCTTTATGTTTCAACCATATTTTTTCTTCTGTAATTTCCCCTAATGACCCATATGTGCACCTTTCTTCCTCTACTGATGATCTAGGTAGCTATGCAGCCTCTTGTGGTTTCCACCTCCTTTCCTTGCCTTCCCATCATCCCGATACTCCCATTCGTATCTACGATGTACTTCGCACCATGCGTCCCTGCTTTTCCTCCCTTTTCTTGTCTTGTGATGATATTCCCTCGACCCTATCATCCACTCATTACCTTGGTTACGCCGATGGCGCCAGTCGCTATTCTCGAAACCTTGCCTCAGCCGCCTGGGCCATTTTTACCCCCTTGCATACCCTTGTCCTTGCAAATGGGGTCTGCATTGGTCAAGCCACCAATAATCAGGCCAAATATGATGCAGTTCGTGGTCTCTTAGCCGATGCTCTCTCTCATCACATCCTCCATCTGCATGTCCATTTAGATTCCCTGCTTATTTTCTTACAACTTAATGGTGTCTATCGTGTGCATAACCCTCTCCTATTTAGATAATATTTACGAGTGCAGCTTTTGATCCACCAATTTAGATTCATTACATTTAGCCATATACCTAGAGATCAAAATCACTACGTAGATCAACTCGCAAACCATGTTCTAGACTGGCATTTATCACACACAACACAATAAAATTTAACACCATCAATCAAATACATCCATCATATATACCATATCACATGTGTTTTTAGAGTCCATCTTCTCTGAAACATACGACATGCCCATAGCATGTTAAACAAAACATAACTACAAAAATGGGGGGCACCACTTGCCCCTACAAAAACACTGGGGGGCACCACCTGCCCTACACCTAATCACTCCCTGGAGGATCCTGAGTCAATGGCTCTGCTCCCGCAGCTCATAGATCATGCACAGTTTGACCGGCCATCGCCATGCGTCGCATGATACCTTGCCACTCCAAGGGTAGCCCAATACACAAATCTATGTATCGGTCATCTAAATCCTGCCAACCACACTCCGGCACACCAGTCAACAGTCCCTCACATCTACGACGGATGTCCTCCACTAGTGTGGCCATCTCCTCGCTCTATCCTGTCCTCGATCCACTTGCCCCTGTAGCTCCTCCTGCTGCAGGACGTCCCATATATCCGGCCGGTTTTACCGGCGCGATATCTGAATTCCAAAAAGTATAAAGATTAGCACCATACAGACTAGTCACAAACTTTAAAATGCACATAACAGATTAGTTGCTTGTCACTTACCATCGGGTCCCCATACTCGACCAGGTGGAAGCGGCAAGTCTGGATCTCCCCAATAACTCATCCCACTATAGGGATAGTTGTCTATGTATAATGGCATCTGATCCCAATGGGCGAAGAACTCTGGTCGGCACACCCATCCGACCGCCCCTCCCCCTCCTCTACTCAGTAATCATCCCCACCGCTGCATCCGAGGCTCTCTCATACCTCCATCAGGAAATTGTACATGAGGTCGTAAGGTCGGGATCTTCTCAAAGAAGAAAGAGCACAACATCATCCCATAGGTGCAATCATGATTCACTTGTCGCTTGCATAGCGACAATTATCGTTTCACCGACACCAACATCATCTGGGCCCACCCATAGTAGGTCCCACTCAACACACTCTCCACGATCATCATCTACCCTCCAGTGATGTGATGGAATGCCTGACTACCCAAGATCCGTAACACTGCTGCGGCCACCACCCGGGTCTCCAACCTCTCTAGATCACCAATGGATATTCGAGTCCCCTTGACTCGGACCCCTGGTCGACAATGTCGCTCAACAAACTCCATAATGTTACGCCCACGTGGTAACACTGGCTGCGTATTTCCCACCATCCCTAATGGTGGGAGACCAGTCAAGAAATACAAATCCTGGACCGTTAGCTCGATCCTGTGCCCCTGCACTACAAACGCCTCCTGATCTGGATCCCAGTAACTGATAATACGGGCCAACAAGGGCTCTCCAGCCCTCATCAATAGGTTCTCCAAAAATTTCAGCACCCCATACCTAGCCAGTACACGACGGACACCCTGATCCGCCTGGATCTCCGTCCGTAATGTACCCAAGTCTCTCTCTCCATTTGATCACTATATCTGCCATATCTGCACAAAAAAATCAATTTTTCAGTCTACAGATCCACACAATTGCATCTATCCACACCAAAAATGAATCTCAACCCAATACAACACTGAAATCACCTCCCTCTCACAGGTCGCACTTTTCAGCAAAAACCTGGGCTAGGTCGCACTTTTCAGGCCCAAACCTGCGTCCCAGGTCGCATTTTTTGCCCCAAAAAGTGCGACCCAGCCGCGAGGAAGAAATAGGGGCATTTACTGAGATTTAAAGCCCTAATATGCATTTTGAATCCATAAAAAACAAAGCTTAAGATTAGGCCTCTCACCTCCAACTGACGGATCACAATTCCAATGGTTGGTTTGTCCGCTATGATCACCACAATAGTTAGGGCCTTCTCTCCTCTCCACATTCACCACAGCTACATAAGCAAATGAATGATTTTGGAGGGAAAACGCCCTATTAGAAGAAAACCCCTATTTTTTCTTTCGCTCGCTGCGACCAAACCATAGCCCCGTTTGACACACCGTCCACACCGTTGGAAAGCTCTCACCAAGCACTCAAATGGGTATCTGTCAGTTTTTTATGTTTTGATACTTCATGAGGACACATTTTGTCCATGAAGGGTCTATTCACCTCTTCTCAAAATCGAATTTCTTCACTTACGGCACTTGTACTTGGGGCACCACTTTGCCTCCTTACTCGTATTCGTTCATGTTTATTTTTGTCATGAGCTACCCTATTGTACTCATGCTTTTATGGTTCCCCATTGGACCCGTACTATGAGGCAGCGCCATCGAGTCGCCCTTGTTTAGAGCATTCGAGTCGAGTCACCAGCACATTCATGGAGTCTATCCTGATTCCCTTGGTTCCCCGCCATAGTCCTCCATCCTTTCCTGCTTGGTCCCTCCCTCATGACCCACATCATGGCCTTCAATACCCCTGTCCACTCTCCCTCATGATATTGTGTCAGTCGCTGCCAAGCCATTCATACACTTTATGCTCTAACAAGGGAAGTCGTCCAACCGCCCCTCCATTTCTCTCATTCCATCATCATCATTAGTGTCTACTTGGTCGTCGCTATACTATTTTCCCCCTGCCTTAGGTGGGGTTCCCTTATTGCCTCACCTATGGTAGACCTACTTCTATCGACATCAGCTCATTTACTCCAGAAGCCAGGTCTAGGGGGCAGTGTCCCATGGTTCGAGCTCCTATCAGCATGATCATGATCTATACACTTGATGGTCCAGTGATGCAGCAGCAACTCTTGATGATTCCCGAGTATGTGTGAGATGTCTCAACCCTCATGAGGGGGTGGCCCTGCAGGTAGCCCCCCACATGCCCGGATGACTTCCTTTCCACCCCTGATGCAGCTCCTCCCATTTGACGATATCAGCCTCCACCGCTTCCGGCACCTCTTCGATTTGCACATATCAGTAAGATGTTGTGATCCCTTCCCCGTGTGTAGGGGGAATTTGGGTGTATTTGTATCTCATGTACTACCATATTATTGTATAAGTCCTGACGATTATTCCAGGCATCGCATGTATGTGGGATCCATCATGTTATTTATCTGGCTCATGTTTCAGCCAGCACATGCTTCATTCTTGCGTTCCGTGTTTTTCCGGGTATTTTATTCTTTGTACTTATTGCGTTCCGTGGTTTTCCAGGCGCCTTATTCTTTGTACTTTGTCTCGGCGGGCATAGGTATGCCTCCCCCGCCGCCTTTAGCACAGGTACCACTTCATAGAGACTTGTTGCACCTGTAAGTCTCATCTCCTCAGGGTCTAGTCCTTTAACACATCAGACAACATTACACTTCTCTCTCTCACTTCCCTTTTGCTATCTAGTGATTGAGTTCTTACAACATACTTTGGTCATACGATTTGCTCCTAACACTCGTACGTTGGGGGGCAATCTGTTATACCATTTTTTTGGTCATCTAACCTATTATTATTAGATGAACCCAAGTACACCATGTAAGACCAATTTTACCCTAAGTAAAATTGCTTTCACCATATAAATAACTTATTTGGTCATATTTAACCCAAAACAAAGAAATTAATTAAATAAATCATTATTTATTTAATTATTTCCTAAGAACAAGTTATTTAAATCATTATTCAAATAATATTCTTAGTTAAATTTGACTAAATCATCCATAAATAATTAAATAAACCATTATTTATTTAATTATATTCCCATCATTCCCCTAAAATGATAAATAAATCATTTATTTATTTATTATTTATAAATAAAGGAATTGACCCAAGTCAAGAATCCTTTTCCCTCCAACAAATATAATAAAATATTCCCAAAAGGTGCTTCTAGAATTCGATTAATAATATTTTATTCATGCACCGAGTTCTAGACCACCCCAATATTTTGTTATAAATAGGGGGGTTTTCCCCATTCATTAACCACCTTCATTGCATTAGATCACTCTGGATCTTCTCTTGGTCACCATTTTCTATTTTTCTTTGTGAACTCCCATTGAGTTCTATGTTTTCTTTTTCACATCCATAAGAGAGAGAAATGTTAGATCTGAAACACTGAGGACTTCCAAGAACCCATCCCACTAAGGAGAACCGGAAAACACCTTTCTTGTTTTCCTCTCAGGTGCCCCATTCTTTAATATAATACAAAATTCTTTCATATAAATTCTTCTTGTCTTGTTCATTGGATCTATGGAGCTATGTTATTTTTTATCTGCTTAATATCTTTTGTGCTTAGATCTGAATTTGTGCAGCAATATTAAAGGTATTTTGCAGCCATAATCGATGTTAGGGCTATTTGTTATGCGTAGCTAAAGTGATCTTTTATGACGAAAGAT
Source organism: Pinus albicaulis (assembly GCA_034641835.2). NCBI lineage: Eukaryota > Viridiplantae > Streptophyta > Pinopsida > Pinales > Pinaceae > Pinus > Pinus albicaulis. The sequence goes on along the minus strand of CM076577.1, from coordinate 1,131,702,918 downwards.
TCATACTAACAATTACTTCTCACATTTAATTTGGGTTTCATAACAAAAACTAGGATACTATGCGGATGTTGATTGAGAAATATGGGCCAAAATCCACGGGTTGTTACACTATCTTTCGTATCTCAAGATAATAGGAACCAAATCCCATAAGTATCACTATCATATAGCTATTTTTGGATTGGCCTTCCTAAATTTTATGTCTGTCGACATACTTTATTGAGATTAAATGATTATGTTGTTGCTTATTTGACAGATCCCTTCCTTACTGGTTGCGAGTTTTTCTCCATCGTTTCTCTTGGAGGAAGCATTCTTATCATGGGATATAAACAAATCCAGCCGAAAGAGGTAACGAAACCACTAATTCATGATATTATTAGAGTTATTTTAATAACCCGTGCTATCTTTCCGAGGCGGGGAATTTTGGTGATACACTGCGATCATACATCATGGGCTCTTAGACACGTGAATCCCCATTAGCGTATTCATATTCCATAGTTTATACTGGTAGGTCAAGAAAAGCATTTATATACGCTGAAAAAATGGATTTCTTCTTACGAGAATCCCCTGAGGGAATGAAAACTATGAGTACTGGTCTTTTCCTGAGCCTCATTAGTTTCGTTCTCCCTGCTATTTCCACACATGCTCCAGGCTACACCAGAAATACTCTAACTGACTAAGTATTTCGAGCCCTTTTGCTGCCTCGACCCTGCATCGTCATATCTTAGTCAAAATCATGACCACATTTGGGAAAAAATTCAAGGAGTTGACTCTCCACTCTCGCACTACCCTCACGGGATATAACGCTTCAACTGATTGAGAGAATTTATCATTTTATTATACACTAATCCAAGTAGTGGAAACTCTCGGGTGTGGGGGATTTAGGTACTCATGTGCCTATTCTTGGGATGATACCCATCATGTTACCCAATCGGCTTACTTAGTGGATCTGGTGTTCGCATTTGGTTGCCTCTTGAAAGTTCTAGTTTTATAATCACTAATTGCAAAAGGGGATCTCCTCATTCTGTACTTTCTAGATATTGTTGATAGATGGGTGAGATATTGTTGATAGATGGGTGAGATCTTGAGTTGAGGCTGCTATCTTCAGGTCACGGGCCTTTAGAATTTACCAATTACCTTTTCTCGTGATGAATCAGAGTCGTTCATTCCAAAGCAAGTAATTCTGGGTTGTCTGTTAGGTCATAATATGCAGATTTTATAAGCTGTTATAGCCATTATGAAAAGAGCATGCTTATGCTTATGCCTCTAATATGCTTATGCCTCTTGTAGGTATATTGTTGTAGTATTCTTTTGTACAGGACTTGATTCTAAACACTGCTGAGAGAAACCAGTAAACGAGTGGGGGGGTAAGGATCACGACGTGTGTTTCTCTATTTTAGGGCGTGTAGACTCCTTCAGGAATATTTGGAGTGTGCTTGCATTGCTAGTTTATTTATCGATACAGGAGAGTTCCTTCTGTTTCTTGCCAATACGACATGTACAACCCACGCCCTTCAATAGAAAATCCACCTCATCTTAAAACCATACCTAAACCTAGTTTCCCTCTTGAGATCTGTCATCATCATCATAGCCTGATATGATTTGAACAAAGATATGATAACAACAATCCCGTGCAGCAATCAAACATAAAATCTTCAAAAAGGACATTCTCCAAAGATGTAAACAATGTCATCAATTTCTGCGATATGAAAATACAGTAGACTCAATGTAAATCACCGATGAGAATTAAAACACAACCCATATTTCCTTTCTTTTCCGGTGCACTCGTAAATTTGGTTAGATTATCTTTAAAGAAAAACTCAGTCCAGAGCCCTGAATGTACTATGCAAGATAGGGAGAGGAAATTGCTGATACCTTTTGCAAGCCAAGAGTCAAGCCATGGGTTGCATTTTATTTTGATATATCTTGTCTTATAACATTTTGCTTTCAGGATTTTATGCCTAGAGGCGACAAACTAACACCAGGCAAGAGATATTTGACTCACAAAGGATTTTGCACCAGAACAAAACTGGAAATTGACTCATGAGCTTTATGTCGATTCTTATGCTTATGCTGGATTTTATACTGGAAGCTGATTGTTTTCTCATGCTTACTATCTCCATTTTACAAACTGCTTCATTACACTAATGTTCATGATGCTAGGATCGTCTGCTTGATGATTGTTACTGGATACTTAGGAACGCTACAATTTAATGTTTTGAATATTCCACTATATCTGACGATGTACATGTCCAATATTGCAGAGAAGTAAGTGAGATTATTGTAGCAAATCGATGCGAATCATACTCTGCCCAAACTCCAATTTCTTGAATGAATTTAACAGTGCTTATAAGAAACCTATTTTACTTTCAAAACTTTAGTGACATGAATCAGCAAGAAACTGAAGATTTGCTAGCGCCGAGATAGTATTGCTATACTTTGCAAAGCATGCCAAGGAATGGAGATCTGACTTTGATTTTTCCTGTTTTGTTTTTCCTTTTCTTTTGGTGTGTATTATCAACATAAATAAAAAACCATAACAATTATAAAACCATGAAAATTGAAAATGGACCTTTCAATAAATTCCTGAAAAAAATACGAACACATGTTTTTATGCTTGACACTAATTTGTTTCTTGAAGTCACTTTGACAGCCATCGATGATGAAATCAGTGTGGGCGACAGGTTAACACACACTTTCTTTCTTTTGCTCGCATTTGTACTTATTCTCACATCTTACGTTTTACAATGCTCTCATGAAGTTTTCATACAGGATTTGTACTAAGTTTTTTTCAAGTTTCAGAAATGATCGCATTTTGCTGCTGAAGTGATTTTCAAATATCACGGAACTTTTTGAGAATAATGCTTTCATAAACAACTTGAAGGAGCTATAACTCATCATAAACATCATGAAATTTTCTGTTATCTAGAAACTTTTTGCGCCTCTTGATGTTTGTTGTTACACAGCGACCATGCTGATACACCAACATTTCCACTTTTTCCATTATCCATGCTATGACACTGTAACATTTCTCCTTCAAAGCCGATTTACCATCCTGGCGTTGAAGCCCATTTTCCATTGCCTTGTCCTTCATGACTTCATGCACGCCTATTTTTATGAATCGCATACATTCCTTTACCCTTTTCAGTTTATTTTTTTTGCCTTCTAGTTTGCCTTCTGAATAAAACTTATTCCATTTCCATGATTACATTTCCTTATTTTCCTCGCTATGCTAATCCACACTACTTGCCCATGAGTTATTTCCATTTATAGCCCTACCAAATCTCTTTGTACAAACTCACGTTGACTGATGTGGGATTCCTTAAGGCCCACCTTTCAACAAGTCTTACCCCATCGACCTCAATACCTTATCTAGGATATAGACTAGAGTTCCTTTTGGGTACCTTGAGACTTGCATGCCTTAATGGCAAGTTCTCTCACTGACAATCATGGGAATACATCAATGTCCCTTGATCATCAGATCTTGCAAATGGCTCGACGTCAACCCCTCTATTCGCATTTCGCAAGATGTACTCGGGTACCTTGGCACTCATTGACATCAATGGTGAGTTTGCCTCGCATTGGTTAACGACATTCATTAATGGCTAGTAATCCAATGATTTCTCTTCATGCTCGACACCGACACATTCCTTTGCGTGATTAGACTTGTACCATCAAGTTTTGTAGTAGGTGTAGACTATACACTTTTTCACGACTCCCTCAGCAGTTACAGAAGCATGAATTCTGATCTATGAGAGTACCACAATTCTACTTTCAGCCTTTATCTTTTCCATGATTCAGAATCAGCAGTTCAGATTCCTTCATTTCCCATGATCCAGTTAGAACAACATCAGCATTCACAGTTACATTTTCATGATCCTGATGCAGTAAAACCTTCCATGTTCTAATAGCCACAGTCACATATTCTCTGATCTAGCAATTACAGTAGTTGAAGCTACAACACCAGTCATGTTTGTATGATCCAGCAGCAACAATAGCTACATTCCTATTGCATAGTTCATCATTCTTGGGTAAGTGGAGGTATGTTGTTTTCTAATCTTTAATCATGCAATTCCTTATATGCTGACTTGAATATTTTGGAAAATTCCCTCACCATGATCCATTTCCTTTCATGACCCATGCCAAGTTGCATGAGGACATGCAACCAATTTAGTCGGGGGGAGGGGGGGGGGGACTATATTCACTACATATTCACTAACCATGATTCCATTTTTCCACCACTATCACTCCATTTTTTTTTATCTCATTTACCATTCACCAACATTTCTTTTCCAACGATACTTTGTTGCACTTTGCTTCATACGCATTGATATACATATTGGCATGTTTCATGAATATTACAAAAGGGCTTTCTTATGCACATTGATAGCTTATGATTTCCAGTGAGTGTTTACATTATTATTGTAGCAAGAGAAAAAAAAAACGAAATGAATGTTGTTAACACAAGAACCAACATTCTTTGTATTCATGGTTTTCAAACTAAATGAATGTTGTTAACACAAGAACCAACATTCTTTGTATTCATGGTTGTCAAACTAAATGAATGTTGTTAACACAAGAACCAACATTCTTTGTATTCATGGTTGTCACACAAGAACCAACCATAAGAAAATGTAAGTTGTTACTCATATCTTTCACATATCCTGGAAAAATTCATTATTAAAAATACATCATCATCTAAAGCCAAAGTTCAAATGCCAAACGTTCTTAAAGAGATCCATGCATGGTTGCATGAGGACATGCAACAAGTTCAGTTGGGGGGGATGTTGGGACTCAAAAATGTCATATTTTCATCCACCTTTCCCTTCACTATTCCTTACATTTTGTCATCCCATTAACCTTTCATCATATCATTTTCATAAATACATTTGGGTTTCACCTTCTTATTTTCCACTTTATTCATTTTTGTATTATAAGTAAATTTATGATTAAATATTAGAAAATATAGATGTTTTTATATATATCTCAAGAATATGTGAGCTTTGTAATGTGTAGGAGATATGTGAAGGATTAATTCCAAGATACTTCTTGAATATCTCCTCCACCATTTTAAGGAGATAATTATTCAAGCCAATTCCTAAGGAGAATATCATGGAGGATTTGGTTGGCATATCTTATCCAAGATATGTGAGAGATGTGTGGAGGATTTGAAGGGATCATATCTTGTAATAATGGGAAAGTATTTGAGAGAGGTTGAGAGAATAGTGGGTCTGTCATTATGAGATGGTTATCTTCTTCATGTATATAAGAGAGTTCTCTCTCTTCATTTCATAAGTTTTTGAGTTTTGAGAGATAGTCTTGTAATTAGGAGAAGGGGATTCTTAGCTTTGATTCATATTCTTTTATTGTTACGCTTTCATGATTTGTCATTTGATTCTTGTAAAGTAATTTGAGATAGCTTTATTGTTGTGAGCTCACATATATTTTTTTTCATTCAACTCTTCACATGTTGTATTGCTTTTCCCTTATGCAATTTCCTGCTTTTCCTAGTTAATGTTTCAATGCTTTTCTAGATTGATTTCCTGTTTTCCTAGTTAGTGTTTCAATGCCTTCCTAGATTAATTTGATTTCAATAATTTAGATTAGATTAGTTCCACTTCGGTCTTGCATATATAGTGCATGTGCCTTGTAAGCCTATGAACCTCAGATTGACAAATTAAATAGTTGGGCAAGTATTAAAACTGAATTAAACGACAATATTTTCACCCAAAAACAGCAAGGATGATATTTTTTCATCAAACTTCAAAGTCATTGCAACAACCAAACTATCCCATTGAATATGGTAGACAACACAACAAACTAATGCAGTTATATTCCTCTTAAATTTTGATATCAATAGATAACAATTGGCTTACCATAGTACTAAAGGCATTCAAATGATTTTTCACTAAGTCTCTGTCCTTCATCCTCAGGTTATGCATATTTTTATGTAGGAACAATTTTTTCACCAAATATTTAGATTGGTACAAAGTCCCTAACTTGTCCCACAAATCCTTTGCCATAATGTCCCCTGATATATTCAACAATACTAAATATGAGATACACAACTATATTGTGCTATTTGTCTTTTGATCCAACTTCTCCCAGTATTTTTATTATATTGTCGTTGGTTTAGTATCCAGATGTACAATGATCCACTTATATTTATCCACCAGTATATCCTCCATATTGAGGTTACAAAACTCAAAAATCTAACCATTAAATTTCCTGATCTTTATATTTCCACCGCTCACCATTTTTTCTCACCACAAGAATCGATCCCATATATCCCCCATTGAACAAGATCTAACACATGCCTAAGAAAAACCATTCACCAAAAAAGGCATCCCATTGAAGGCAAAACAAATCTGATACTAAATGCATGTTTTAAAACTTTGCAGAAATTACCTGCAGACAAATTGACCTATTGCCTTAGCTTCATTTGTTGCCTTGGCTGCCTTTCATGAATTCACTCGCATTTTGCCTTTGCACGCTTTCGTTTCCTTAACTTCCTTTGTTATTTTGTTGCTTCTTTGACTCCTGTTTCTTCTCTTTAATTTAGGTTATACTTCTATTGCTGCTCTTGTGCCTCTCTGTTACACCTTGTCGCACATTGACTCATCTGATCCTTTGCCTTACAACCATTACTTCTCTGCTCCTTTGTCATCAGTGATAATTCTGGTGTTACTCCTTTATGTTCCTTTTCCATAAATGAAAATATTTCCAACAGTATCCCCCTTTGTCATTGATAACAACACATCCAACGGTACTCCAGTACGTCCTACAGGACTTCCTCCCCCTTTCATTCTGGGAAGTGTCTTATCTTCTTCTTCTTGCTTTTGAGAAGAGCCTTTCTTCTTCTGCTTACTTTTCCTTCCCCTTTGACATCAATGGAAAAGGGTTGCACATCTCCCAATGTAGATTCTATCTTTGCATTTCCTCTCTCTGAGTTGTGTTTAGGCCTTCTTCTTTTGACTTTATACCATATTGCTCCAGACTGGTGTACAAGAGTTGTTGGGAGAACACTTTTGAGAATCATTGAACTTCTATATACACAGTAAGCTGATTCCATCCCAAAGCACAGACTCCTTACACTTGTATAAAACTCATTTTTTGATAAATATTGTTGTAGTAAAACTCGACTAAATGCAACAAATCTTCCCATTTTGCGGGTCTGTCAATGACATACATCCTTAGCATGTCTTGTAGAATTTGGTTGGTTCTCTCAAATTTTCCATTCGTTTGAGGATGGTATGTTGTACTAAAATTTAATTGAATGCTCATGCCCCCAAATAATTCCTTCCAAAAGTTTGAGTTGAATTTGGAATCGTTGTCTGATACTATCATGTTGGGTATTCCATGTAGCCAAAAAATATCTCTAATGAAGATATGAGCAATTTGTGTTGTGCCAAAATTATTTTTCATCAGTATGAAGTGATTTTCCTTACTTAAGGGAGCCACCGCCACCGTGATAAATTCATGTTGCCTCTTTTTCCTTGGTAGACCTGTGATAAAATCTAAAGAAATTATTTCCCACTTCCATTCAGGGATTGGTAGTAGATTTAGCAAACTAGCAGGGTGTTGAAGGTCAACCTTTACATGCTGACACTCCACACATTTTGATAAATATTCAACCACCTCTTTCTTCATTCCTCGCAAAAATATTTTTTTCCTTAATGTTGTGATCATATTTTGGTATCTTGTGTGTCCTGCATATATTTTTTTATGATATTCATGAAGTATCCACTCTTTCAAAGCATGTACACTGGGAACATACAATTGTTTTCTGTAAATCATAATTTTTTCAAAATTCTTTGCATAACCAGGAATATTAATCTCCTGTAATTTTTACTAAATTTCCAAGTATTTTGGATCACTAAATATAGATTTCCTAATCTTTTCTATCAAATATATATTAACGTTGTTAATAGACACTTCCATTAGAGTGTAGGCATGTCTAATCAAAGCATATGCTATGCTGTTTTCTTTTCCTTTTGTGTTTGATATAAAATTCAATATCACCGAGAAATGGCATCAACCTAACTTGCCTTGAATTTAGATCAGGTTGGCTGAAAGGATATTTAGGCTAAACATGATCAATTACTAGTTTAAATCTCTTCCTTAAAAAATAATGCCTCCACATATTTAGGGCATGTATGACAGGAGCTGGCTCTAAATTATATATAGCATAATTCTTTTCACGTGTTTTCAATTTCCTGGATTATAAGATATCACTAAATTTTCTTGCATTAAACCTTCTCCTAGACCCTCCATCCAAGCGTTCGTGCAGAATATAAATTAATTATTTGGATCTACAAGTTTTAATATGGAAGCCACTATGAGTAGGTGCTTCAATGTATCAAAGCTTTTCTGACATTTTGTAGTCCATTCAAATTTTGGTCCTTTTTTCTATAAGGATGTGATATAGTATGCTAATTTCAAGAACCCCTCTATAATTCTTCGATAATATCTCTTAATACCCATAAAATATCGGAAAGTAGATACATCCTTTAGCATGGGACAATTTAGCATGGCTCTAACCTTTTTAGGATCAACTTCTAGTCCTTCCCTTGAAATGATGTGGCCCAAGTATTGTATTACGGTTTTGTAGAACTCGCATTTGATAAATTTAGCATATAAATGATGTTCTCTTAAAATTTGCAACACCAATTTTAAGCTTTCTTTATGTTCTTCTTCATTTCTGGAATATACCAGGATATCATCAACAAATACGAGCATAATTTTTTCTAAACATTTGTTGAATATATTATTCATCGAGCACATAATACTTATTGGGGAATTAGTAATACCAAATGGTAATACTAAAAACTCATAGTGTTCATATCTGGTCCTAAATAATGTCTTATGAATATCCTAATTTTTTATTCTCAATTGATTTTATCTAGTCCTTAAGTCAATTTCAAAGAAAACGATTTCCTCCTTCACATGATCAAATAGATCATGAATACGGGACAATGGCTATTTTTTCTTAATAGTTAACTTGTCTAATTTTCAATAGTCAATACACATTATAAATGTCCCATATTGTTTCTTGAAAAATAACATAGGCACCCCTCAGAGTAGCATGGTAGCCCTGATATAACCTTTGTCTAATAACTCTTTCAGTTGCATCTTCAACTCTAATAATTCAGGTGGGCTCATTCTATAAGGTTCTAGACATTAGGGTTTCACTGACTACGAAATAAATGGAACAATATATACCGTGTTAGGTGGAATACATCGATTTTCCTTCAGAAAAACATCACAAAACTCCTTAATTATTGGCGAGCTGTCTAATTTCAGTTCTCCCCCCTCTTGTTTACTTTTTTTTTCATGAACCATAAATAATTAACACCCCTTCCTTGTGTTTTTCTTCATTTGTAAAGTTGAAATTTTTCTAAATGATATGGGTTTTGGTATGCCTTGAATTTTTTTAGTTTCACCTTAATGATTCACACATGATGTAGGTGGATATTAGTGGAGACCTACCTTTTACACCTATTCCTCCACTTGGTTTCATCATTTTCCTTGCTTATAGCAACATTTACTATTTTTAGTAGTTTTTTGGGTCCTAAACTTCCAGAGTAGTTTTGACCCCCTAAAAAATGTTTTTCTCAGGTTTGTAGCATGTCCATTTCCATAGGAAAGGCCCATGGAAAAGCTTGTAGTAATTGGAGAGATGTTTCCGAGGATGTATCTTATGCGCCAAATGAAGATAATATGTCGAAGTTACGAACCCCGGAAGTTAGATGCCCAACAAACCCCAATGGGGCCCACAAACCCTTCGTGGGCCCCTGGATCAATTAAAATAGAAGCATGTTAGTTGGAAATAGTACTTTCAATCTCAATGATTATTGATTGATGTTCTACTTTTATGTCCTCCAAGTCTACGCTTATTCTTGGCATATTTCTAGCAATATCATTCACAATGGTGGCTTCATGGACAACATGGATATTTAGAATGGATCTAGGGTTATGTGTATAGTCCCTTAATAAATGAGTTTCAACACACCCCCAACATTTCAATGGTTCTTTTTTGTTACCTCCTCCAATAATTTTTCCATTCAGGTCCATTTTTTTGACCCAAATTGCGATTGGGCTATTTGATTCACATTCCCCTTGCTAAAAAATTATGTTGATGGTGCTTTCCAAATTTTTTTAGATAACCAAGTTTTTATTATTTTTCTACAATTATTAATTTAGCCCTATCTGTATTCTACCAAAACTTATATCTTTCTCCCTTATTCTTAAGCTAATGGTAACATAGTGTTTCCTTCCGCACTGCTTCATCCATTATCTTTGGATTGCCAAACTTGAATCATTCCCTATAGACAATAGGAAAATAGTTCATAAATTGTTGTAGCTTGGCTTTCCATTCTTTAATGTAGGGAACACACCGCAACTAATTTGCAAACATTCTCACAAATTTGTCAATGGTTAATTATCATAACCTTAACTCATGGAACTCCTTTGCGTGGTCATCATAATAATCTTCATTGAAGTAGCAGTTCTTGAAATTCTTCTAGAATTCCTCCCAAGTTACTTTCATCTCCTCCAATAAATGCACATTGTTTTCTTCCTCCAACCAATGAGAAGTTTTACCTTGCAGTTGGTAAATGGCCAACCTAGCCTTTAAATTTCTCTCATATTTGTAAACTTGGAAATATTTGTCCATATTAAGTAACCATGCTTTTGTGTCTTCCTCCTTTCCACCATCAAAATTAGGGGGCTTGATTTTTTGAAATTCTCATTAGAGTTCTATTTGTTTATTTTTCGTGTATGCTTTGGGACATGTTCTATCAGACTCCTCCCCACTTTCATATTTCTCTAATTATGTGCCCTTCTTTGCTCCTTTCACCATATCAGGTTCCACTGTTTTACGGCTAGAGTTTCCAGTTAGCCCTCTGATCATTCTTTCATGTGCTTCATTGGCCTTTAACAACTCCTAATTGTTGCTACTCAAATATGTGAGTTCTTGTTGCAGATTTCTAATCACATCCATGAACTGGGTCATTTTTGAGATAGCCCCATTTCCCAATTCGACATACAAATATTCACCTTCAGTGATAGTTGGATCCTCCTCAACGTTATTCTATTGTAATATGCTTTTATTTTAACCTTGCAATTTAAAAACAGAAACAAGGATTGGTTCTTCCTTACTATATCTTGTAAGACCTATATAATTCTTTGAATTATTATTATTATTTTTTTCTATGTTGGTTACATAAGGCCCAACGGTGTACATGGGCTCTCATACCATCTTTCATAACTACCCTTAGATTTTTTTTTCTTAACTTTATCAGCCTACCCTTATCATACCATTTTTGAATATTGCAATGTAATGACTTGTTAACTCTATTCTAAATGTATTTGGTAGCATGAAAACACTATATAGTCATTTTATATGTATCTATTTATTTTGCTGGGTGTTGTGTTTTCCTTCTTGGGCATAGTTAGCTTTATTCCACTAGACCTTATATATATATATATATATATATATATATGTCATTGATTTATAAAATATGTATAAGGTTTTTTATATTGGTTTGTGCAAAATAAAATTTTCTTAAGTTTGTATTGTGTTGACTATGTAACTTGGTTCAAAAATGGATTGGGAAGAAGTTTTTGGTTATCCCTTTTTGACATGAGGAACCCGTCCTTTTGTCGGTGACCTGCATGTTCTAGGGATTTGTACTTTAATCCGATACACCCACATTCTCTCTCTCCATGTGACCCACCACCTAGTTTTTCAAACTCATTGGAATGGACGGTGGGGATGCAATTTCTACCCTTCAACATGATAAACAATGTTATCATTTACTAAACCCTAACTCTATCCCATCACCCAGTTTTTGGTTCATTCTACCCTTTTCGTACCATAGTTTTTGACACTCCTAATATAATTACTCCTTAGTCTCTTTATGATATGATTTTAAGATAAACAATTTATTCATTTATTTATATTGATAATACATGCAATTTACTATGGACTATAATTCCTATTTTTTCGAGCTTCAGAAATTCATCTTATTTATTTTCTATAATATAAAAATTACATAATTCTACTCTCTATATTTTATATAAACATTATGCTTTTGTTAATTTTTGAATTTTATTCTTCATGTTATATAAATGGCACTGTTTTCTTTATGTTTAAGTCGATGTCAGTTACGGGAGTTATGTAGATACTTCATTCTCTGTGTTACCACATCTAATATTTGTCTAACGCTTGGATTAGTTTCTGTAGTTTACTTGTATATTATTGTGTCTCAGCAGCTAAAATGAAACGAAAGGATTTACTCCTCTCCTTTCTCTCTTTTTGTGTAGAAATGAATAAAAATGAAGTCATTTTCTCCGCACGTTGAAATATTGAATTCCGGTTTTGTTGTTAATATATTTTCATATTGAATTCCTTTACTAGTTTCCTGTTTGATATTCTGCCTATAAAGTTATAGCTCCAAAAGTAAGTTTATACTGGTAGCATTAAAATTTCAGCAAATAATGTACTCAGTACAATAATCTATAATTTGATAATTAATGAGAACAAATCTCGTTAAGTTCCTATGATATCCATGGCTCTCCATTTTTATTGATTTACATGTTTACTATTGTTGTTCTATTAACTTATAAAGGGCCATTGTTAACTATACCTTACAATACTGTGATAAACAACACTTTTTAGGCTCTCAAATTCCAGTTCTAGTATGTTCGTTATAAATAATCTTCGACATTTTCCCTAGCCAATTATCTTCGTATACATTTTTGTCCCATACTAGAGTTGACTAGAATCCTATTAGCAATAATATCCTTTACCAAATGAAAGAGCTAACACCTGTAGAAGTAGATGTTGCATACTATACTCACTAGTTACACTCTACCCTTACTTTTTTTCATTTTTTCATTTTCCAAAGCTATTTCACAAGGTCTATTCATAGTAATTGCACACTAATGATGATGTATGTCGGCTTATGTTAATTATTTTTTAATGACGGGGTTGCCTTAATTAATTGATAAGAAAATACAATTTTTTTTTTTTATAATTAGAATGAATTAGGAGTGGTAAGTTTATAGTTAGTACTCGATTATGTTTGTTTATGTATTATTTATGGTGGATCATGTTTAATTTTGATTAAATTATCTTAAATATATTTGTTTTTTTTTAACTTATTTATTTATTTATTATGTTTGTGCTAGGTTCATCATAATGGTAGAAAATGTATCATGGTTGATGATGAATGATTATAGTTGACATTTGACATGTGTTTTCCCAGGTTTGTTTATAGTTAATAATGTTTAATATGATTAAACATATTGGTTATGTTTTAATATGGATAAAAATGTTTGACCATATTTTATTATAGTTTATTGTATTTAACCATAGTTTTTATTAGTTGTTAATCGGTAATCATAAATCTAAGTTTTATTAGTATGATATTAAACATATATACTATCATATTTGTTAATTAAATCTTCTTTACATTTTGTTGTGATAGTGTGACTTGTTTATATGAAATTTGCTCAAACTTTGATTAAATTTAGTAAAGTGTACACACTAATTGGTATGTAATCATTTTCTCATGAAAATGTGATATCATTCTATTTAAAAAATTTATACATATTTTGATGAATATGGTGAATTTGTTTTTGATCATTATGTTTATGAGTAATTTTGATCATTCCATAACCAAAATGGATTATACACATCAATTTGGCTTTTGGCTTAGCTTTTTTTTTTTTTTTTGGTCTAGTTGTTTGTGATCCTCAATGCTTGACCTGTGACTTAAGAAGCTGCGACTCAAGGGCATCTAAGTCGTCATAGTCGCTCAGGGATCGCACCTGGCTTGGACCGCACCAACCCTTTTTCTAACTAGAGTTTATGCATGTCTCCTCCCCCTAGCACAGGGCATAACCACCTCCCGTGAGGTTTGATCCTGGGTCACCTTATTGACAAGGCCCATCCTCAACCGGTTGTGCTAGCAAGACGGCGTAGCTCTAACCTTATTATTATTTTTATATATATTTATGATGTAACTTTCATTATTAGATATTATATTGAGTGATAAAATACTTCATTGAGATTGATGTTACATGTTTCAAATGTAGTAATCAAACCTCTTCTCTTCAAATTTTTTTTTCTTCCTAGGTTTTTATCCTTATTTTTTTCCATGACTCACAATTGATTAATTTCTTTAAGATGAGATTTTTATACATAGGGGTGGGTACAAATTCATGATGGTCTCTCATGAAAAGATAATGGAAAATAAAACAATGTATTAACTTGGAGAAATGATTAGAGATATTTCTACAATAAATTTTAAGATGGTGTAAAAATATGAAATGTAGATAAATAAATTATATTTTCAATTATATAATTTTTTTTCATAGAAATCATGTCTAATTATGTGAATTTTAAGTTTTCCTATCATTAATATGTTATTTTTCATGCAAATTGTAATGCATATGTTTTAGTTAGTGAAACCTTTGAGTATCTAAATGATAGAATCTTATTAAAAAAAGTGTAGGGCTATATAAAACAAACTATGTGCCTATCTATTTCTTGAATATTTATAATCTTAACATTATATTTAAAGAAAATTTGTTATATCCTAGGAACTACAACTCCTTCTACTTGTGTAGCCTAAAAGGGCCTTAACATTCTTAAATCATACTTTATTTCTCATATTGCGAGTCTTAATATCCTTTCAAACCGATGACATCCACGATCAAAAGGGCTTCTGGAAAATTGGTATCCTTCAAACCGATGACATCCACGATATTGCACAATTCTTTCAAAATATCACGTGTAGAGAAATGGTGAGAGCATAATAAAGAAAACCGCCCATTTAACACCTGCAATTGAACAAAACACAACCCTGTTTTCACTCCGGTATTGGCAATAAATACGGAGGAGATTAAGTTTCTGCCACAACACTTTTCAATAATGCTTAAATTTCGTATCCTCCAATTGAACAAAACACAACCCTGTTTTCACTCCGGTATTGGCAATAAAGACGGAGGAGATTAAGTTTCTGCCACAACACTTTTCAATAATGCTTAAATTTCTTCCACAAAACTTTCCAATAATGATCTGCGTGCAAGTCTTTATTTCCTTTCTGCGACAAGCCTTTCCAAAAATGCTCTGCCTCTAGTATACTCTTTTCCTCCTCAGCATTTACCAGACATTCATAATCCGAAATCAATCCCTTCAAGAAAATTCTCATCTCTGCTTCACTTAAGACTTGAGTATAGTCCAAAATGACATCTACCCTTAGGGTTAGGTTTGAGTTGTTTACTATGTATCGTTGCATTTCTTGTCTCAGCTCAGCCTGGGGAATAACAGTGCTAATGTCGAAGGGCTGGCGGGTAAATGGATTAACTGCTTCGTGCTTGGCATCCCAAATAGTCTCCAATGTCGTCCGGTTGTATAGAACCTGAGCCGGATCTTCTTTGAGCGATAGTCGAACCGGATCATATGCAAATTTTTGAAGCAACATATCTAGATATTTTTCAGGAATGTCAATACTCTCAGAATCCATTTTCGCTAATAACGATCAAGACCATTTGTTTTATCTTACAAAAGGGTTGTTGCAATTGTGTAATATGAGGTAATATATATCACCTCAAATGTGGTTGACATCTAACGATGTATGTCGGCTTATGTTAATTATTTCTTAATGACGGGGTTGTCTTAATTAATTGATAACAAAATACAATTTTAATTTTTTTTTAATTAGAATGAATTAGGAGTGGTAAGTTTATAGTTAGTACTGGATTATGTTTGTTTATGTATTATTTATGGTGGATCATGTTTAATTTTGATTAAATTATCTTAAATATATTTGATTTTGTTTAACTTTTTTATTTATTTATTATGGTTGTGCTAGGTTCATCATAATTGTAGAAAATGTATCATGGTTGATGATGAATGATTATAGTTGACATTTGACATGTGTTTTTCCAAGTTTTTTTATAGTTAATAATGTTTAATATGATTAAATATATTGGTTATTTTTTAATATGGTTAAAAATGTTTGACTATATTTGATTATAGTTTATTGTATTTAACCATAGTTGATATTAGTTGTTAATGGTTAATCATAAAATCTAAGTTTTATTAGTATGATATTAAACATATATACTATCATATTTGTTAATTAAATCTTATTTACATTTTGTTGTGATAATGTGACTTGTTTATATGAAATTTGCTCAAACTTTGACTAAATTTAGTAAAAAAAGTGTACACACTAATTGGTATGTAATCATTTTCTCATGAAAATGTGAGATCATTCTATTCAAAAAATTTATACATATTTTGATGAATATGGTGAATTTGTTTTTGATCATTATGCTTATGAGTAATTTTGATCATTCCATAACCAAAATGGGTTATACACATCAATTTGGCTTTTGGCTTAGTTTTTTTTTTTTTTTTTTGTCTAGTTGTTTGTGATCCTCAATGCTTGACCTGTGACCTAAGAAGCCGCGACTTAGGGGCATCTAAGTCGTCAAATTCACTCAGGGATCGCACCTGGCCCAGACCGCACCAACCCCTTTTCTAACTAGAGTTTATGCATGTCTCTTCCCTCTAGCGCAGGGCATAACCACCCCTCGTGAGGTTTGATCCTGGGTCACCTTATTGACGAGGCCCATCCTCAACCGGTTGTGCTGGCGAGACTTGATGGCTTAGCTCTAACCTTATTCTTATTTTTATATTTATTTATGATGTAAATTTCATGATTAGATATTATATTGAGTGATAAAATACTTCATTGAGATTGATGTTACATGTTTCAAATGTAGTAATCAAACCTCTTCTCTTCAATTTTTTTTTTCTTCCTAGGTTTTTATCCTTATTTTTTTTCCATGACTCACAATTCATTAATTTCTTTAAGATGAGATTTTAATACATAGGGGTGGGTAAAAACTCATGATGGTCTCTCATGAAAAGATAATGGAAAATAAAACAATGTATTAACTTGGAGAAATGATTAGAGATACTTCTGCAATAAATTTTAAGATGGTGTAAAAATATGAAATATAGATAAATAAATTATATTTTCTATTATATAATTTTTTTCATAGAAATCATGTCTAATTATGTGAATTTTAAGTTTTCTTATCATTAATATTTTATTTTTCATGCAAATTGTAATGGATATGTTTTAGTTAGTGCAACCTTTGAGTATCTAAATGATAGAATCTTATTAAAAAAAGTGTAGGGTTATATAAAACAAAATATGTGCCTATCTATTTCTTGAATATTTATAATCTTAACATTATATTTAAATAAAATTTGTTATATCCTAGGAACTACAACTCCTTCTACTTGTGTATCCTAAAAGGGCCTTAAATTCTTAAATCATACTTTATTTCTCATATTGTGAGTCTTAATATCCTTTACTCAACCATATTGTTTTTAATTGGTTAGGACCTACAAATATTATAATGGAAATAAACAAGGGATGTATTTGAATATTTTGATATATGTTGGAGAAATTTTTATCAAAAGTAGTAAACATTATTAATTTTTTTTAAATTATAGATTTATAATGAACATAGATTATTCTTTATATGCAAATAGTTTCATGAACAACGAATTTTTCTACGCTATAGAAAAATAATGTGCGTGCGTGCGTGTGTGTGTGTGTATTATTTTTTCTGAAAAAATGAGGTTTTTATGTTTTTTCAGCCCAAACCACCAAGTTTTATTAATATCAAACATATATTCCAAGTAACCAAATCATCATGCAGATAAGATTCCCACAAAAAAAAATGATTTAAATTCAAAAATTCATATGCTCATTCCTAACACTAAAAATTGTTCCTCTTAGTAGGAACCTACAACTGGAGACTTTAACAGATGTGAAATTGTGGACTCACATGGTAGGGGGAGAAATTCATGGATAAATAATCCAAGGGGGATAACAAAAGGGAGAGGCGGGGGTGAAAGAGAGAGTAGGCAGTAAGGAACAATGATTCAGTGAGTGAGGGGCAAAGAAGGGGAACAAGAGAGTGTGTTTTAAATTTTAAGAGTGAGAAGGAAAGAGGGTGTGGAAGGGAGAGAGGAAAATATATTCATGCGAGACACATGGAGGAGTAGAGAGAAAAATTTGGACGAGTTTTTTTATGTAGGATGAATTAAGGGAGAGAGAGGAAGATAGAGGGAGAGGGTGGCGAGATGGAGGAGAGATTTTGTGTCTGAGTGAGTGAGAAATGGGGGCGGGGGGAGGGAATAATTAGAGATGATAAAAGAGTGAAGGAGAGAGCATGATAGAGAGAAAGGTAGATTATAATAGAGGGAGGGACATAAACAAAAACTTTTAGTTTAGAGATATATATATATATATATATATATATATATATGGAGGGGGTCATTGTGGAACAAGTACCAATAAAGGGAGGGAGAAATAAAAAAATGGAAAATGAGGTAGGAAGGAAGGGACGGAGTGAGAGAGAGAATTAGGAGGAAAGAATATGGGTAATAAACAAGGGATGTATTTGAATATTTTGAGATATGTTGAGAGAAATTTTTATCAAAAGTAGTAAACATTATTAATTTTTTTCAAATTATACATTTATAATGACCATAGATTGTTGAGGCTGTAAATCCCCTCTGCGGACAGAGGCAATCCCACTAGCCCAGATCGGGTCTAGCAACAATCAAATCACACAATGACATTGGTTCCTAGTTACAAGAAAGACAAAGATCGCGACGAGTAGCCTACCTCAAATCCCATGCAGTTGTCGTCAAAGAAAAAATGACGTTTCCCGTCCCTCGCTTGACAGATCACAATCCTTCCGTTCGACACGTCCGAACACCTATACACATGTAAGGAAATGATGACATAAAATGTAAAATCTAAATCATGTAACTATACATTAGTTAGAGAGGATATAATTCATTGCATTACATAAAGAAATGAACACATGAATGGAACCAAAATCAGAGTCTCTTATATTATAAATGACAAAAGGGAGATTACAACCAAATGCTTCGATGCTATGATCTTCCTTTGGCAGGGCTTGTAGCGGAGCATGTCTCAACGAAGCCTGTCGGGAATTTGGACAAAGCTCTCTCTCATGGGGTTCTTCTCGGCTCTACTTTCAATAGTTTCCCGGCTATAGTTTTCCTCCTACAAGTTTAGCTAGCTTGCTAATGGAAAGGGAAAGCTTTTATAGATGGAGGAAGGGAACTTGGGATCCCTCTAATCATAGGATAGGCCCTATCTCTTAGGAAGGTTCCATGAGAGGTGGAAAAAAACTTCCTATACATGGAGATCTGGAGCCAAACCACTCAACTTCCTTTGATGATTCATTCTGGAGTTTTTTAGAACCAAACTTCCGCCATTTATTTTTAAAAAAAATTCCTTAATGGGTTTGGCATGAGTGAGACACAGGTAGAGTGTGCCAATTTGCGCACCCTCTAGTGTGGATTTCCCCCATTGGCATGAGGGATGAACTGACTAGTCGTGCCAAGGCTAAAACACCTATTTTTAGGGTTTTCCAGAGGAAATGTTCTTCAGGAGAATGTTTATCCTTAGGCAGGAGGATGTTATGAAGGTGTTTTCAAGACATGTTACTACTCACAAGTCACAGGAATAGTCCTCCAATGTGCAGGACGAGGGATTGCAGGGATGGTGACAAAATACTATGTAAGAGATGCCCCCTAAAGCATGAGGTCTGAGAAAGAGGGAGGGGTGAAATGCTTTATGAGAACACACCCAACTGAAAACACTGTCATCGGAAAACCTTCAAAGACAAATACAACTGATATCTCATATACATGATATGTGGTATGGGTGCATCCATCCATAACAGAGTGTACAAAAATCGGGATCCAAGGTATGGGAGTAGCCATCCAATAAATAAGGATCAAAAAGTAGACTCAGGTATGGTCGCAGCCATCCAATCGAATGAGTCATGTAATACATGATAATAATCTACAAATAATATACAGCCTGGATGTATATCAGACAAAATCCAAGGTCTTGTGCTCCATCTCGACCTGAACAGAGTAAAAGTTCAAGCATGCGAATATGAGCTGAAGTCGAACATGTAAGAACATTATCTTATTACCAGCCAATAATGAAATCCATTAACAAATTCGAGAGAAACCACCAATAATGACGATTTCCCTCAAGATACACGAGGTACAATCCACTGAATGTGAACAGTGAGCTAGCACCGGACACCCACAGAATCATCCGATCGAAGGTCAATAATGAAAACCTTGCATTGAATGTGAAGAACCTGCCATTAAGGCATGCAGGCTCCAAGGTACCTGAAGGGAGTCTCTAGACCAGCTTCATGGATAATGAGCTGAATTGGACAAGAAGTGACCTTGATCGAAGGTGGGCCATAATGTTTCCCACATCATCGACAAGAGACAGAGGGACATAATGTTTGTGAATCAAGATCGTCAGAGAATTAGAGGGAGGTAGAAAACTACAGAGGCCAGCTTCACTTGAACATATCAGTGGCACGACATTGGATTTGGTAGTATTTGACATCAAAGGATCTGAGGTCATGGTGATGTGGAAAAGAACAAAAGAGCGGTCAAAAGAGATTACCCAAATCCATGGAGGCAAGCAGATAAACGAGATGAGATTTCCCCAACTCAACATGAATGCAGACAAGTGTCATGTTCAAGAGCGACATACTGCCGACACGACTATAATACTAGTTCCATTTTTCCCCACCATTTCTAGCGAGTACCCCAATTATTTTTGAAAACAAGATTGAAGGGGATAGAATATGCTTGCGATATAAGTTTGTCCTTCGAAAAAATCAAAACTAGTACATTTAACGAGCCCTAGGAAGGAGGAACTCATGTAACGTCATGATTGATAATTTCTAATGTCATTTAGGTTTAATGAGTCTGAAAAAGGGAGAAATAGGCATATTTTCATGTTTAGAGAGTTTGAAAAGAAGGCAGAAAAGAAAAATCCATCAGTCCCTTTTCATAGGTAGTCTCACAGATCCGAAAAGGTAGAAAACTGTGTCTGAGAGAACCTCTTAGTCGTGATCGGATAAGGTATCCCTTTTCGTAAATAATATATCCTAGCTCGAAAAAGGGGTACAAATATACTGGGTAGATGTCATTTCACAGCCAATTTAACGAGCTCAAAACAACAAGTGACTCGGCGATATTTTCAGTTTTAGAGAGTCATAAAAGAGCTGAAAGGTGACTCCTCCTGGAGGAACGAGTGGTATAAAGGGCAGCAATTAGTTCCAGTGATGGTGGAACTACTCAGAACAAGATAAAGGTCAATAGGTTGGCTAACAAGACCACTCATCACAGAGGTTCCTCAGGAATGGGTAAAACAACCAATTGAAGGCATATGATTGGCCGAGCAGATAGGGACGATAGAATGAGAGAACCAAGGCTCGTCTGAAAAAACATACTGATAAAATGGAAATCACGAGAGGTAAAATGGGAAAGGTTTAATTTTTACACAAGCTTGAAATCAGGAAACTCTGCTTGAAGTTGGTTTCATTTTTACTCAAGCTTGAAGCAAAGATAAACTATGCTTGAAACCGGTTTCATTTTTACACAAGCTTGAAATGGAAACAAACTATGCTTGAAAAATTAAGCATGCCCCCCGCATGGTGATTCAATTTGAGGTACATTCCCCTGAAGCATCAATCCATATGAAAGGCAGATGGATTGAAGGTTCAAGTTACGAGATCAAGAGAAAGACTCGACTGCGATTTTACGAGATCTGGCAAAGACTCAAATTAAACGGGAAAGTGTTTCATTGTTTTAACGAGGTTGAAAAATTAAAAGAAATATCCTCAGATGACCTTGTTTCATTTTTTAATGAGGTTGATACAGAAGACAAACATCCTTGGAACACCTTGTTTCATTTTTTAACGAGCGTGACACAAGAAAACGAACTATCCTACAGGCACCCTGTTTCATTTTTTAATGAGCTTGACACAAGAAAACAAAATCTGCTCCAAAGAAAACTCATCATGATGAATAAGAATTCATGGCTTCAAAGAGTTTCTCATCCGATGGGAGAAAAACATCTCGAAAATCAGGACCCAATGCCCCGAGCACCTGATGCACAATGGCACTATCACTGAATGCGGGCACGGGATAGGTAGCCACATAATTAAAATGCGGTGGGGATGACACAACCGTAGGATAAAGATCCAGCAGGGGTGATGGTTGACTAGCTGCCATATTCGGACCAAAGAACACAAGTTGATCGATGGTCAGGATCCAACCTTGGTGTGGAAAACACATCACACGAAAGAGGGAGGAGACAAGCACTCCCATGGCATAAGTATATTCACGACCCAGGAGTAAATTAAAATCCAAGGTGCCTGGAACAACCATCACATCCATATGGATAGTTTTCCCTCCCAAAGTAACAGGCAACTTTGGAAGGATCCCTAATGGTTGACTATTTCTTATGTTAAACATCAACATAATCTGCGTAATAGGCACAAGCGACAGTGAACCAAAAGCTTGCCAAGTAGTGAGGATAAAATACTAACAGGCACTCCTTCATCTATAATAGTGCTAGGTATGAACAAATCAAAGGTCTGTACCATTACCCCAAAGGTCTTGCGAATCGACCCCAACTGAAGGAAGCGACCAAACTAATTGGAGGGGGTACCATCGGACTAAGATGGTCTTCCCATGGTGTTACGGAAGAATAAGGAGCATCCTCCAAAACCTCCATCACGGAGTTGGGAGGGGTATCCTCTGGGACCTCCATCATGGGAGGAGGAGGAGTAGCTTCCAAAGGTACAAGGACGGGAGAATCTTTCTCCAAGTTCGAGGTATCTAAAGAAACAAGAAGAACACGAGGGATGTGAGATCCACCCTCGACGGAAAAGACCTGGTGCACCGCAGATGAGGCTAGTTCAAGGGATCCCACAACCAATGGTTGGTCAGGGATGGATTCATGATGGTGAATTTCTGGGGGAGCGGGATCAAGAAAGGATGACTCTTGACTAATCATTGAATCAACTGGTGGAGGACTCAAAGAAATTTGTTTGTAACCAGCTGGAAGGCATGGTGCAGAAATAGTCGAGTTGTCCAAAACTCTTTTGGCTTCATCCATATACGGACAAAGATGAATGGCATGGTGCCCTTCACACAACTTACAGGGGTTGGCAAGCTTACCCTGCTTCTTAGGAGTTTTACCAGCACTAGCTGAAGACCTACCCCCAACCTGACTCCCAGAAGCCAACGACAATGGTGGATGACCGTCGGACCATACTTTGAGCACCTTGGGAATGCCAGGGAAATCTTGAAGAAGATGGTTTCCCTGGCACAACATGCAAGGGAACTTAACTTTCCACGAAGGGTTGGAAGGTTCATCAAGAGCAGGTGTTTTAGAAGCAACAACTGTAGAATTAGCCTCTCACTTATGTGACTTCTTATTCTTAGTCTTCTTCTTCTTCTTAGCCACCTGGGTACTAGAATCCAAATTGTCACCAAGCGAAGTAGAAGATGAGGACAAAGAAATAGGTGAAGAAGGGTAGAAGTTCACCTTCGAAGCAACATCATGTTGCTCGGGAAGAGGAGTGGATGGTACGACAGCCAAAACACTTGGGACCACAGAGGTTGAAAACAACCAAACATGCAACCCAACAGTTAACCTAGGCATGGAAAGCATTGCCATATAAGGAGCACCAACATTCCCAAAAGGAGGAAAAGGACTAGGATTCCCATCGGAGGGTATTCCTTGGTTGGCGAACTTCGGAAAAGTTTCCATTGGAAACGATCTCGAAATAAAACACTAAGGACAAAAATTCTAACCAGGAATATTTCATGAGCTATTAATTTTTAAGAACTGAAACCAAACTCTACTATTTCATATTTTAAGAGTCGAGAAACAAGAAAAAGGTGACTCTATCGCTTTTAGGTTGGACATGAGCTTGAAAGGACAAGATCTCGATGATATTTTCAGTTAAAAGAGTCAATAAAGATCAAAGTGACTGCTCTGGTAATCTAGGTGAATGGGTGTACCCGATATTCGTGAACTGCCATATAAACCTTGGTAAAAAAATGAAAAAGAAATCAACCAAGGACTTGATGTACGTGCAGCTAATATCCCCGAATGATGTGTTTGGTGTATCACGGGTAAGAGGCGATAGACTTGGATTCCTATGGATAAAGGATTTACAACCTAATGGGGTCTCCCTTTATGTACACGACGGTACTAGGAGCACAAGTCTGTACTAGCACTGTCTAAAGCCAAAAGGCGAACGACAGCTACTAGGCTTAAAGACGCCAAAACATGTCTCTACATTAGACTACTAAAAAATGTTTCGTTAGGTTTCAATGCTGCCTTAGGTTAATTTAGTAAATTTTAAAGTTGATCTTCAATTTACATTTCAATTTCAAGGCCCTATCGAATGTTGGATCTCATAAAACCTCTAGAAGAAAAATATATGAGAAAATAAATCTTTCAATTCGATGAATGCTATCTAGTTAAGGGAACAACTTCAAACAATGATGTAACAAACAACAACACTACAAACGAAATTTTTCCAAACTAGATGACTTTCACTATCCAAAAGTAATATAAAACATTCAACGATGTGAATAATGCAACGTAAGCTATACAAAATCCTCTTTTTTGAAAACTATGCAATTGTAATCTATGCACAATTTCATTTTTTTTTTAAGAATAAGAATGCACTCAATGCATTTTTCGATGAAATGAGAATGTACTTAATGCATTCTTTTAATGAAAGAGAATGCACTCGATGCGATTTTCAGCTTTCAATCATTAAACAATGTAATCTAAGTTCAATGGTAAATCTCAAAAAATAATCTTCAATGCAACATGATCTAATGCATTTTAACGAAAAGCAATCTCTAAGACGATAACTAAATGAACGCAAATTTCCTTAGTGAAAGGATGAATGCAAAAGGGATGCAAACAAACACTAAGAATGCAATCGTTGTCTTAAACACTTTGTAACAAAATTCCTCAAAAGGCTACAAGACATATGAGGTCAAACACAAAGAGGACGTCCAAAGCATGAGATAAATTAAGGCATTCATTCCCTTTTACATCAAACAATCATGGAAAGAAGACGTTTCAGCTGAACAATGAGCAATGTAATCTATATTCATATAGAGAAAATACAGGAAGGGAAAGACACACTGGTGAAGGATTTAGGGAAAAAATCTCAATTTTCACACACCCTGAAATTGGCACGACTTTTGTGGGCGAAACTAGCGCCAACTGCCGCGACTTGCTCACTGAAAACTAGTGCTGATTGGCATGGGTTGCTAACTGAAAACAAGCAACAATGCCTGAAAATGAAAAAACAAAGAATTTCTCCCAACCAAGACCAGACTCACCACTTCAAGAAAAATATAAAAATAACCCAGAAGCAAAAGTACTGACCAAAAAACTCCCGAACAAGGCAAAACCCTAGCACCTACAAGAAATGGCATGACTATCTAGCTGTAATACGTGCTAGACAGGGGATGGTGCAGGTGATGAACTGGAAACTTGCGCCAATGGGCGTGACTGTCAGGGTGGAAACCGCACCAATCAAGCCAACCATGAAAAGATGAAAATTTCAAAAAAGCATAGATCAAATCTGGTCCTCTGGGGCTAAACAGGGGTCTAAGACCAAGGAAGGTGAACTAGAAAAGCAAATAAATCAATCAAAATCCAAGAAAACAACCCAAACATAAGAAGGAATAACTCCCACTGATCCCCAGTGGAGTCACCAAATTTTTGAGGCGGTAAATCCCCTCTGCAGACAGAGGCGATCCCACTAGCCCAGATCAGGTCTAGCAATAATAAAATCATGTAATGATGTTGGTTCCTAGCTACAAGAAAGAAAAATATTAGGGCAAGTAGCCTACCTCAAATCCCACGCAGTGGTAGTCGAAGAAAAGATGATGTTTCTCGTCCCTCGCTTGACAGATCACAATCATTATGTTCAACACGTCCGAACACTTGTACACATGCAAGGAAACGATGACATACAACGTAAAATATAAAGCATGTAACTATACATCAGTCAGAGAGGATATAATTCATTGCATTACATAAAGAAATGAACACATGAATGGAACCAAAAATCGAGTCGCTTATATTATAAATGACAAAAGGGAGATTACAACCAAATGCTCTAACGCTATGATCTTCCTTCGGTGGGGCTTACGATGAGAGTGTGTCTCAAAAAAAGCCTGTCGGGAATTTGGACAAAGCTCTCTCTCATGGGGTTCTTCTCGGCTCTACTTTCAATAGTTGCCCGGATATAGTTTTCCTCCTACAAGTTCAGCTAGCTTGCTAAGGGAAAGGGAAAGCTTTTATAGATGGAGAAAGGGAAGTTGGGATCCCTATAATCATGGGATAGGCCCTATCTCTTAGGAAGGTTCCATGAGAGGTGGAAAACAACTTCCTATACAGGGAGATCAGAAGCCAAACCACTCAACTTCCTTGGAGGATTCGTTTTGGAGTTTTTTAGAACCAATCTTCCGCCATTTATTTTTAAAAAAAATTCCTTAATGGGCTTGGCATGAGTGAGACATAGGGAAAGTATGCCAATTGGCACGCCCTCTAGTGTGGATTTCCCCCCTTGGCGTGAGGGATGAACTGACTAGTCGCGCCAAGGCTAAAACACCTGTTTTTAGGGTTTTCTAGAGGAAATTTTCTTAAGGAGAATGTTTATCCTTAGGCAGGAGAATATTATGAAAGTGTTTTTAGGACATGTTATTGCTCACAAGTCACGGGAATAGTCCTCCAATGTGTGGGACATGGGATTGTAGAGATGGTGATAAAATACTGTGTAACATAGATTATTCTTTATATGCATGTAGTTTCATGAACAATGGATTTTTATACACTATAGAAAAATAATGTGTGTGTGTGTGTGTGTGTGTCTATTTGTGTGTGCTATGTATGTATGCATGTATGTATGTATGTATGTATGTATATGTGTGTGTGTGTGTGTCTATATATATATATATATATATATATATATATTTTTATATATATTTTCTTCTCAAAATTTGAGGTTTTTTACGTATTTGCAACTCAAACCACCAAGTTTTTCTTTTATCTCAAATATATATGTGAAGTAACCAAATCATCATGCACATAATCTTACCACAAAAAACATGATTTAAATTCAAAAAATCATATGCTCATTCATAACACTAAAAAATGTTCCTCATAGTAGCAACCTAGAAATCGAGACTTTAACAGATGTGAAATTATGGAATCACATGGTAGGTGGAGAAACTCATGTATAAATAATCCAAGTCAGATAACAAAATATAGAGGCATGTGAGAAAGAGAAAGTAGGCAGTGAGGAAGAATGATTCAGTGAGTGAGGGTCAAAGAATGGGAACGAGAGAGTGTGATTTTAATTTTGAGAGTGATAGGGAAAGTGGGTGTGGAAGGGGGAGAGGAAAAGATATTCATGCGAGACACATGGAGGAGGAGAGAGAAAAAATTGGACGGGTCCTTTTATGTAGGAGGAATTAAGGGAGAGAGAGGAAGATAGAGGGAGAGGGCATAGAAATGGAGAAGAGATTTTTGTGTACTGGGTGAGTGATTTATGCAAGAACACAATAGAATAAAAATATAACCATAAATACAAATATGCAACGGAAATAACACTTCATTTCATTAATAACAAATAATTGAGATTTTCTTACGGACAGAATGGAAATAAACTAGCTAGGGCATCGGTAGCTATCTCCGAGAAGAGATGTGGTGGCTATAGGCCTCTGAATTGAGTTACAATGAGGCTCGAGGGCCTATTTATTATTTAGAAACAATGAAAAACCATAAACATCCAAAACCCTAACCCTAGGAGATGAAGCGCGAAAACTATGGACCCCGTTTGGGTAAATTGGTGTTTCAACTTCCCGACAATGTAACTTTGGCGTACGATCTTTGTTTGATGTGAAACATACCTCGTTAGAAATATATATCTTAGGACTATAAATTTTGAGTTTGCAACATCGGTCCATGGACCCATGTTGCTACTGGTTTTCCAAAAAAACGTCGTTTAGGGCCTCAAAGTGGCTCCAGAAGTTCAGGTTCCGAAAAACTGCTAAAAAATAGTAATTTGTGCCGAAAGCTGAAAAACTGAAAGAGACAACGGTGGGGCCTCAATTGGAATAGGCGGGTGAGCACCAATATCCACCTGGATCATTCCTCCCCCCTTAGGAAGTAAGGGTATTGACCCATGGTATTGACTCATGGTATCCACCTATGGTATCTACCCATGGTGTTGTAACTCAAAAAAAGGCTATAAATAACAAGCCTCACTTTGTAAAAGGACATATTTTCCACCACAATGTAGCTCTACAGTTATTCTCTATTTTAATAAAAAAAAATTCTTTGTGGTTTTAATTGTTGTGTGTTCTCTTCGGCATTCTAATTTTGTAGATCTTGTCGGATCCATTTCAACCTTTTAGATCTTGGGGGCCTCCCCCCAAGATCCGGATCGATGGTATCGATTCATGTTATGAATCCATGGGAATGAGAGTTTGAAGCATATTTAAGTTTCAATTTTTTGGCAAGCAATCTTTCAGCAAACTCCATGAATTTCTTTAGGCGGCGAGTTTGAAGATCGGATCCGAAACTTTTTGGTGAAAAGTTTACAAAATATAAGACGAAATCTAGATTCCTTGCAAAAAAAACACCCAAAGTAAAAAAGAACGGTTGAATTGGAGTTTGGATGAGGGAGATATCGCCGATTCTAAATCGATAATGTTGCAGAAAAATGTTCTCACGACAATTCGTGGACGGCGACTCTCCTGTCATTTTTTCGCTCTTTTTTAGTGCGAAATTTCGGATAAATGGCTATAAATCTAAGTTCCCATTGAAAATCACCCAATTTCAACAAAACAAAATCGATCGAATTGGATTCTTGATGTGGGAGTTATCCTTGATTTAAAATCGGTTATTTTTTTTCGTAAATTTTGTCATGGCGATATAGTTCCGAGCGCGAATATGAGAGTCTAGAGTCTCCGAGATAGTGGTTTCAAACACATGAGAAGATGCAAAATGATCATTCCATTTCCAGAAATAGGTTATAAAAAAATATTTCAAGTTATATTAACCAAGTTATGCTCATTTTAAATCTGGAGCAACATTCGGAGCGAGTTCCCTTTGGAGACGTGCCTTCCCACCCCTCTTCGGTAGCAACCTACTTCACATTCATCGGTTTCGAGCATAGCAGACATTCGGCTTGGGTTATTTCGAGACGTGCTCTCCCACCCCAAACTATGTAGGCACCCTGCTACTTCATCAATAATCAGCATCACGGTTATGGGTCAACCGCACAAAATCATTTTCATCGAAGTCCATTTTCTAGGCTTCACACTGTTAGTAACATTGTTGGTCACAAGAATTACAGGGGTATCTCTATCCTTAGATATTTGTTTGTCATGATATTGGTTCATCCACAAACCCACACTTAATGGAATTCTATTTGCTAGGTCATGCACTCGTCAATATCATAGTTGGTCACAAGCATTACAGGGGTATCTCTCGTCCTCGGATCTTCATTGATCACGATTAAGGGTTAACTACACAAAACCCTTCTCTTTAGTGGCTCTTCATATTCAACAAAGGCTTCTCGGGAGGGAACTTCACGCAATGGGGGACCATTACTTCTTAAGGAGGGAGGAATGACCTGAATGGAAAATGGCATCCACCCATGGTATTCATCCACCCATGTTATCCATCCACCCATGGAATTTACCCATGGTATTGTTAATGGAACCGACCCATGGTATTCATCCACACATGGAATTTACCCATGGTATTGTAAGTGGTATCCACCCATGGTATTGACCCATGTTATCAACCCATGGTATACACCTATGGTATCTACCCATGGTTTTGTAACTCAAAAAAAAGGCTATAAATAACAAGCCTCACTTTATAAAAGGACAGATTTTGTCCACCACAATGTAGCTTCTACAATTATTCTCTGTTTTAATAAAACAAGTTTCTTTGTGGTTTTATTTGCTTTGTGTTCTCTTTTTTTCCTGGCATTCTAATTTTGCAAATCAATCCAGGAGTCGTAAATGTGAGTTGTACTACGTATTGGCTCAGCTTAATGGTCAGATTATAAATATATTCCTTTGCAATGATAAACTAGGTGCTGAAATGAAACGCACATTTGTTGGAAAATAAACAATCTTGAAAAGGAAACCTACTTAACCAATTTCATTCATTGCAAACTCCATCCTGCAATTAAACTACAAATCAATCCTCAATCATGTAACATTCTCACACTAACATTCTACTTTTAAATCTCCTATGATAACTTGAAAACCTTAATCTATTAACTCCTCTCACCAACTTGAAACTATTACTTGAAAACTAAACTTGAGATAAGTAAAAGACACACACGTTATTCCAATGACAACCTCACAAATTAAATTAACTATAACTACTCTTCCTAATAAATTCAAGATTCCAAATTAACAAAAGAAAAATTCTAACTATTGCTAAAAGAAACCATTTCACTTCATGTAAAATAACACTTAAAAATCCTATTACAAATCACATTACAAAGAAGCTATGATAACCTCGAATTTAAAAATTTTAATCTAGGCGAAACAAATTATTCAAAAACAACTCACTCTTCGAAAGCATGCAACTCATAATGAAAAACTAAATCAAAACTCATGCCACTCGATAATGAAAAACTTTAAATCAACGCTACATGCATAATTAAATCCATGATGAAACTTGCTTTTATAATGAAGTGATTATACTATGAAAACAAGGATAATTCTAATTTAAAAGAGATTTAATTCTTAAGAGAAATCCCTGCTATGCATGAACAAATCAAACCTTGAATTACACTCTAATTGGCGATGTTACTTATTCAAAATTAAAACATTACAACTCTGTTCTCACTACTAAATCAAACTCGGAAATTGGAAAACAAAATAATGATCTAAGTGCAGTAATTAAGAAATATTAGATGCTATTTAAAAGACAATTCGAAATGAAATATGATTCTATAAATTAAATAATTCCTAAATCTATGAAGAATGAGGGACTAGACTCCAGGTTGAGGTGGATCCTTGCCACTCCTTGGAGCAAGTCCTAAACTAACTCAACATTTAAAAAAAAAAATTACAATGCTTATATAAAAAAAACAAATGCAGAAGACAAAATTTATTAAACTAAATTAAAACATCGAGTCAAATATTAATTAATAAATACATCATTTGTTGTTGCTCCATTACAATTATTGTGTTGGGAAATTCGATGCTAGATCTATATCTGAGAAAATCGACCCTGAGAAGCTCAAATTTTACACCTAAGGAATTTAATTGCGCCTTGTCTAATTGCGCCCTTCCCAGTTGATGGACAAACTACCTCCTATCTAATCGATCCATCCCTTCCCATGGATTCGTAACTTGAATCTGATACCAGTAATCCGGATCTTGGGGGGATGCCCCCAAGATGTAAAAAGTTGAAATGGATCTGAAAAGATCTAGAAAATTAGAATGCTGAAAAAGAGAGAGCACATAGAAAATAAAACCACAAAGAAACTTGTTTTTTATTAAAATAGAGAATAACCGTAGAAGCTACATTGTGGTGGACCATTTGTCCTTTTACAAAGCTGAGGCTTGTTATTTATAGCATTTTTTTAGTTACAATACCATGCGTAGATACCATAGGTGGATACCATGGGTCAAAACCACGGGTCAATATCATGGGTAGATACCACTTACAATACCATGAGTCAATACCATGGGTAGATACCACTTACAATACCATAGGTAAATTCCATGTGTGGATGAATACCATGAGTGGATACATACCATGGGTGAATGAATATCATTGATAGATGTCACTTACAATACCATGGGCGAATAAATACAATGGGTGGATGACTACCATGGGTCGATGCCATTTACAATACCATGGGTAAATTCCAATGGTGGATGGATAACATGGGTAGATGAATACCATGCGGGGATGCCATTTTCCATTTGGATCATTACTCCCTCCTTAAGAAGCAATGGTCCCCATTGCGTGAAGTTCTTTCTTGAGAAGCCTTTTTTGAATATGAAGAGCCACTGAAGAGAAGGTTTTTATATAGTTAACCCATAATTGTGATGAATGAATATTTGAGGATAGAGATACCCTGTAATGCTTGTGACCAACTATGATATTGACAGTATGTGACCTAGCAAATGGAATTCGATGAAGTGTGGGTTTGTGGATGAACCAAAACCATGACAAACTAAGATCCAAGGATAGAGATACCCCTATAATTCTTGTGACCAAAGCTGTGTTACTAACAGTGTGCGGCCTAGCAAATGGACTTCAATGAGAAGGATTTTGTGTGGTCGACCCATAACCTTGATGATGATTGTTGATGAATTAACAGGGTGCATACATAGCTTGGGGTGGGAGGGCAGATCTCCAAATAACCCAAGATAAATGTTGCTATGTTGAAAACTGATGAATGTAAAGCAAGTGCCTACTAAAGCGGGATGGGAGGTCACGTCTCGAAAGGGAACCCGCTTTGAATGTTGCTCCAAATTTAAAATAAGAATAACTCGGTCAATATAACTTAGAATGATTATTATAACCTATTATTGGAAATGGAATGATCATTTTGTATCTTCTTGTAGGTTTGAAACCGCTATCTGGAGACTCTAGACTCTCGGATTCGCGGCCGGAACTATCTCGCCATCACAATTTTTCCGAAAAAAATAGCTGATTTTAAATAAGCGATAACTCTCACATCCGGACTGCGATTCGATCAAATTTTTTTTGAAATTGGGTTATTTTTTCAAGGGCGAGATTTTTTCAATTGGGTTTTTGAAAAGGGGTTATTTTTTGCTGCCGTCCACAAATTATTGTCGAACATTTTTCTCGCAACATTGCTGATTTAGAATCGATGATATCTCCCTCATCCGAACTCCAATTTGGCTGATTTTTTTTTGAATTTGGTTATTTTTTTTGCAAGGAATCCAGATATAGTCTTCAATTTTGTAAATTTTTCACCAGAATTTTTATATCTAATCTTCAAAATCACCACCCAAGAAATTCATGGATTTTGCTGAAGATTGCTACCAAAAATTGAAACTGAAATATGTTTCAAACCCTCATTCCCATGGATTCGTAGCCTAAATATGATACCAATGATTTGGATCTTGGAGGGAGGCCCCCAAGATCTAAAAAATTTAAATGTATAACTGACAAGATCTGCAAAATTAGAATGCCAAAAAAAAAGAGAGAACAAAAAGCAAATAAAACCACAAAGAAACTTGTTTTATTAAAACAAAGAATAATTGTAGAAGCTAAATTTTGGTGGACAATTTGTCCTTTTACAAAGCCGAGGCTTGTTATTTATATCCCTTTTTTAAGTTACAATACCATGTGTAGATACCATAGGTGGATACCATGGGTCAAAACCATGGGCCAATACCATGGGTAGATACCACTTACAATACCATGGGTTAATACCATGGGTAGATACCACTTATAATACCATGGGTAAATTCCATGTGTGGAAGAATACCATGTGTGGATACATACCATGGCTCAATGACATTTACAATACGATGGGTAAATTCCATGGGTGGATGGTTAACATGGGTAGATGGATACCATGGGTGCATGCCATTTTCCATTCGGATCATTCCTCCCTCAAGAAACAATCATCCACATTGCATGAAGTTCCCTCCCCGAGAAGCCTTTGTTGAATATGAAGAGGCACTAAAGAGAATGGTTTTTGTGTAGTTAACCCATAACCGTGATGAACGAAGATCCGGGGATAGAGATACCCTATAATGCTTGTGACCAATCGTGATATTGACGAGTGTGCGTCCTAACAAATGGACTTCGATGAAGTGTGGGTTTGTGGATGAACCAAAACCATGACAAAATGAAGATCCGAGGATAGAGAAACCTCGTAATGCTTGTGACCAACTGTGTTACTAATAGTGTGTGGCCTAGCAAATGGACTTCGATGAGAATGATTTTTTTGCGATTGACCCATAACTATGATGATGATTATCGATGAAGTAGCAGGTGCCTACATAGCTTGGGGTGGGAGGGCACGTTGCCAAATATCCCAAGCTAAATGTTGTTATGTGGAAACTGATGAATGGGAAGCAGTGCCTACTAAAGTGGAGTGGGAGGGCATGTCTCCAAAAGGAATCCTCTCTGAATGTTGCTCCAGATTTAAAATGAGAATAACTTGGTCAATATAACTCAAAATATTTATTATAACTTGTTTTTTGGAAATGGAATGATCATTCCGCATCTTCTCATGTGTTTGGAACCGCTATCTAGAGACTCTAGACTCTTAGATTCGCACCTGGAACTATCTTGTCATCACAAAATTTCGAAAAAAATAGCTGATTTTAAATCAACGATAACTCCCACATTCGAACTTCGATTCGATCTATTTTTTTATTTGATATTGGGTGATTTTTTCAAGGAGAGCTCATATCTATAGCCATTTATCCGAAATTTTGCGTTGAAGACTATGAAAAAATGACAAGAGAAACGTCGTCCATGAATTATCGTCGAACATTTTCCGCAACATTACCGATTTAGGATCAGCGATATCTCCCTCATCCGAACTCCAATTTGGCCGATTTTCTTTTTTAATTTGAGTATTTTTCTCACAAGAAATTCAGTTTCCGGTCTTTGTTTTTTTAATTTTTTTTCACCAAAACTTTTCAGATCTAATCTGCAAACTTGCTGCCCAAAAAAAATTCATGGAGTTCGCTGAAGATTGCTACAAAAACATTGAAACCGAAATATGTTTCAAACCCTCATTCCCATGGAGGCGTAACCTGAATCCGATGCCATCGATTTGGATCTTGGGGGGAGGCCCCCAAGATCTAAAAAATTTGAAATGGATAACTGACAAAATATGCAAAATTAGAATGCTAGAAAAAAAAGAGAGAACACAAAGCAAATAAAACCACAAAGAAACTTGTTTTATTAAAACATATAATAACTATAGAAGCTACATTGTGGTGGAAAATCTCTCCTTTTACAAACTGAGGCCTGTTATTTATAGCCTTTTTTGAGTTACAATACCATGTGTAGATACCATAAGTGGATACCATGGGTCTAAACAATGGGTCAATACCATGGGTAGATACCACTTACAATACCATGGGTAAACGCCATGTGTGGATGAATACCATGTGTGGATACATAGCATGGGTCAATGAAATTTACAATACCATGGGTAAATTCCATAGGTAAATGGATAACATGGGTAGATGAATAACATGGGTGGATGCCATTTTCCATTCGGATCAGGGGTGGAATAATTAGAGATGATAAAAGAGTGAAGGAGAGAGCATGATAGAGAGAAAGGTATATCATAATAGAGGGAGGGACATAAACAAAAAATTTTAGTCTACAGAGAGAGAGAGAGAGAGAAAGAGAGAGAGAGAGAGAGCGTTATTGTGGAACAAGTACTAATAAATGGAGGGAGAAATACAAAAAATAGAAAATGGGGTAGGGAGGAAGGGATGGAGCAAGAGAGAGAAGAAGGGGGGAGGGGAAAATATGGGTAGAAAGGGAGGGGGGTATAAAATGAGATAAGAAGAGAGGAGATGTTAGGAGGAGAGAGAGAAGGAGAGATGGGGTGACAAAGAGATAGACATAAATCTAGGGAGAGAGAGAGAAGGAGGGAGTGAGGTAGACATATATAAGGAGATAGAGGAAAATATGCATGTGGGAGTTAGAGGATGAGAGAGAGAGACACACATGCAGAAATAAGGGGGGGCAGGGGGGGGGGGGTTAGAGAAAGAGAGAGAGAGTGAGGGAAGAAGAGATAGATGAATATATATATATATATATATATATATATATATAGAGAGAGAGAGAGAGAGAGAGAGAGGGGTCGTTGTGAAGGAGGGATAGAGAAAAAGAGGAACGGGGGGAGAATGGGTGGTAGTTAGGGAGAGACTGAAAAATATATAAATAGAAGGGAGGAGACAGGGAGACATAGTGTATAGGGAAGAGAGAGACAGAATGGAGAGTGAGACAAACAATGAAAGTAAGATAGATATATATATGAAAAGAGGGGAGGAGATAGAGACAAATTTGGGGGGGAGGGTGATAGATGGTGAGATATATATATATATATATATATATATATATATATATATATAGAGAGAGAGAGAGAGAGAGAGAGAGAGAGAATCCGGAAAGAGGGAAATAGAGAGAGATATAGACAGAGGCGTATATAGGAATAGGTGGAAAGAAAGAGAGAAATTATGTGTGATGGGGGGAGAGTGTGATAGAGATAGTGAGGGAGTGAGGAAAAAATGAGAATAGGAGGGTATAGGGGAAAGTATGGATGGGAGCGAGAGAAGGGATAAAAAAAGAGAGAAAGAAATAACTATGTATATGTGGAAAAAAAAGAAGAGAAAGAGTGGGAAAGAAAAAAGAGAGAGGGAAGGGGGTGAAAGGGATAAATACTAAGTTAGAGAGAGAGAGAGAGAGAGAGAGAGAGAGAGAGGGAGAGAGAGAGGATGATATATAAAGATAAAGAAGGAAGGATGGAGGGAGAACTATATGGATATGGATGGGGAATACAGAGGAAAAAAGAGAGAGATAGGGATAGGGATTTAGAGGTGGAGAGAGGGTGAGAGAGTGATGGGGGGGGGGAGAGGGATAGATACCGAGGGAGTGAGTGGGAGAGAAGGAGCACGGAAGAAGGAGAGACATAGAAGTAGATATGGAAAGGGTAGAGAGGAAAATAGAGGGAAGAAAATAGGGAGAGATATACTAACAAATATAGATATGGGTACATAGACACATAGATGGAGACGTGAGAGAAAGGAAATAAGAGAGATACATACATACATACATACATACATACATACATACATATATATATATATATATATATATATATATATATAGAGAGAGAGAGAGAGAGAGAGAGAGAGAGAGAGAATGACGGATGGGAATATATATATATAAGGATAGAGGGATAAATAGGGGAGAGGAAGAGGGGAGGGAGATAAGGATGGAGTTGGAGGGGGGATCTAGATGGAAATAGGGTGAGACTAAGAGAGATATATAGAGAGATAGGAAAGGAGACATAGATAATGGGAGACGAAGGGACATAGAGATAAATCGAGAGAGGGGAGAGATAGGGAGAGAAGGAGGGAAGAAGAGAGAGAGAGTGACAAGGGAGTTGTTGAGAGAGTGAGGGAGAGAGGGTATTAGGAGAGGGGGTGGTAGGAGAGAGAGGAGATAAGGAGAGACAAAGAGAAGGGGAGTGAATATGAAAGTTGAAAAGAAAGAGAAAGAGGGATGGAGGGAGAAAGAGATATAGATATATTGGAGGATAAAGTGGAGAAGAAACTAAATGAGAGAGATAGAGAGGTGGGAAAGGGGGAGTTAGATAAAGAGAGGTATAGATGGAGAGAGAGATATGGGCAGAGTAATGGAGGATAAAGGGACAAAGATAGTGAGGTAGTGATAAAGGAGATAGAGTGAGAGAAGGAGGGAGATTGATATTGAGAGGGAATAAGAGAGAGATAAGTAGAGAAAATTATATAAATGGAGATAGAGAGAGTATGTGTGTGTAGGCTTTAACGTTTAGCAAAAATTACTTGCAAACGAATTCTTAAAACATAAAAATAAACAATATAAAAAACATAAAGCAGATATACACAAAGTTTTTCCCTTGCCCCCAAAATCGAGACTACAAGATTCATTTTTGATTTACTCCTTTCCATGTTACAATATATATATATATATATATATATATATATATATATATATATACTATATCCTGAAGAAGTGGGAACCAGATATAAGCTTACGAGCAATACTTTTGAGTTATAATACGATAGGCTCACATGAGAGATAAGTCATTGGTCCAACCCTGTAACTGACATTTTTTATCTACACCAAAGAAAATTCTCAGTTCTCATATACTTCATCAATGCATATGAAACATTCATCAAAGTGTCCACCTTTACTAACAAGACCTTTTTGTCCTCAACCATATCTCTTACAAAGAGATATTAAAAATTAATATGTTTTTTCTTTGAATGATAAGGGGGGTTCCTTTCAAAGAAAATTGCACTTTTTCTATCAAAGTCTATCCTTATAGCTCATTGTACGAACCCCATACTTGAACACAACTTTTGTAGCTAAATTTTTTCCTTGCTTGCATGAGTGGTTTCCATGTATTGAGCCTATGTAGTTTAAAGAACCACTATAAATTGAATTTTTCTCATCTCACTGACTACTCCTCGAAATAGGTTAAACACATACCCACTTATAGATCTTCTCTGATATAGGTCTCCAAGATAATATACATCAACAAATACACAGATGTCCAAAACGTTTTAAAATCCTAGTCTTCCTTAATAGTACAAATAATAATCACTAGTGCCATGAAAATACCTTAAAACGCACTACAATGTTGTCCAATACTCCTTTCCTGGTTTTGACATAAACATGCTCAATCCTCCCACTGCATGTGGAATGTCTGGTCTAGTAGAGACCATTGCATACACCACGCTACCGACTCTACTTTCATATGGAACATGGGACATGTCCTCTTCCTCTTCTTTTGTCTTTGGACACTATTAATAACATAAATTTACACCTACAAGAATAGGAACCTTCACCATTTTACTATAAATCATATTAAACCCCTGTAGTATTGTCTCAAAATAATTCCTCTCATTTAACAAGAGCTTCCTCTTTTCCCAATCTCATTTAATTTCCATGCCCAAAATATAGTTTGTAGCACCAACATCATTCATGTCAAATTTGGAGGACAATGATCTTGGATAATTTCCTTTTCATTTCCAATCAACAACATATCATCCACATATAAGACCAAATAAATAACACAGTCAGCAAGTAATTTAAAATACATGCAGTGGTCCCCTTTTCTTCTAGTGAGGCCATGTCCTTGTATATATGTATCAAATTTCTGATACCACATCCTTGGTGATTATTTTAACCCATAGAAAGACTTTTTTAACATGCATACTAGTTCTTTCATTACCCTTCACTCCAAAGAATTCATGTTGCTTCATGTAGATCTCTTCTTATAGATCGTCATGAAGAAATGTTTTATTCACATCTAACTGTTTTACATCAAAATCAAAAGGAAAAACAATATATAAAAGTAAGCTAATATAATATAACTTGGAAACAGGAGAAAAAATATGACCAAAATTAATTCGTGACACCTTGGAATAACATTTTTCTACCAGTCGAGCTTTTCATTTCTCTACCTTCCCTTCTGCATCCATATTCTTCTTAAAAACCCATTGGGTTTCCTTCCAGCTAACAACTCCACTAGATCCAAAACCTCATTTTTGTCCAAATATGTCATTTCATCAACCATGAACTCCTTCTATATTTTTCCATCCTCCAAATCCATTGCCTCCTTGACAGTTCTGGGATCATCTAAGTAATGGATAGATCAAAATTTCAATAGAAAGCAGATGGAATATACCTTTCGATTTTCCTTCTATCTCGAACCGATATTCTCACAGTTGTATTTTGTGGCTCTTCATCTTCTGATTCATGTTCCATTGTAGAGTCTGATTCATACTCCTTTATCTGAAAAATTATATTCTCAGGTTCCTTTGTTAGGGCTTCATAATTAATAACATCTTTAACCTCTCTAAACAACACAACTCGTTCATACACAACCTTCCTTGTTTCTAGGTTCCAAAGTTTATAACCCTTTAAACCATCCTTATACCCAATAAATTTGCACCTTTCATATTTACTGTCCACTTTGGCTCTTTTTTCCTTTGGAACATCCAAATACCCTCAGATGTGAAAGAGAGGTTTTCTTACCAATCCATACCTCATGTGGAGCCTTATCCTCCAATGTCAATGAAGCTGATATTTTAACCAAGTAACATGTAGTGTTGACTGCTTCTGCGCAAAATTCATGTCCTAACACTAAACCACTAAGCATGATTCTTGTGTTTTCCAACAACATTTATTTCTTTCTTTTCTGAACTCCATTTTGTTGAGGTGTATATGGAGTAGTATGTTGTTTTCCTATACAACACTTCTTACAAAAATCTTAAAATTACTTCTTGCAAGACTCTCCACCATTATATGTGATCAACACCTTTATCTTCTTCTCTGTCTATTTTTCCACCAAAGCCTTAAATTCTTTAAACCTATCAAATCCTTGAGATTTATTCCTCAGGAATATATCCATGTATTCTTTGAAAATTCATCTATAAATGATACATAGTACATAGAATTACTTGGTGATGGAACTGACATAGGTCCAAACACATCATTGTGCACATGCTCTAATATCCTATCCACCCTCTTAGCATGAGAGGGGAAACTCACGTTATTCTTCTTCCCATATACACAATGCTCAAAAAATTCAAAATCTAGAGATAAATTATACATAACTTCTAACATACCATTACCGTGTAGTATTTGAAGGCCCTTATCTACAATATGTCGAAGCCTTTGATGACATAGCATGGTTTTTTCTCTAGAGAGAACAATATTTACATATCCACTTTTAGGAACCACAGAACTCTTGCACCCATCAATAACAATGCTACCCAGACATTTGTACAAAGTTCCATTCCGAATTGCTTGCAACAATACTAGTCCTCCCCGAAATATCTAGTAGGCATCCCTCTCAATCATTGTTGTTACACCTACATCATCCATATTACTTGCAAAAATCAGATTTCTCGCTAATGAAGGAATATGCAGAACACCAAGAAGTGTTTAAATCCTTCCACATTGCAACTTCAACTTGAATTTTTCATGTCTAACTATTCTTTTATTCTTGTCATCCCTTAAGAATACATATTTTTCCGTCTCATCTACTATGACAGCTGCTGGGACTCAGAAATGTCATATTTTCATCCACCTTTCCCTTCACTATTCCTTACATTTCATCATCACATTAACCTTTCATCATATTATTTTCATAAATACATTTGGGTTTCACCTTCTTATTTTCCACTTTATTCATTTTTGTATTATAAGTGAATTTATGATTAAATATTAGAAAATATACATGTTTATATATATCTCAAGAATATGTGAGCTTTGTAATTTGTAGGAGATATGTGAAGGATTAATTCTAAGAGACTTCTCGAATATCTCCTCCACAATTTTAAGGATACAATTATTCAAGCCTATTACTAAGGATAAGATCATGGAGGATTCGGTTGGCATATCTTATCCAAGATATGTGAGAGATGTGTGGAGGATTTGAAGGGATCATATCTTGTAATAATGGGAAAGTAGTTGAGAGTGGTTGAGAGAATAGTGGATCTGTCATTATGAGAAGGTTATCTTCTTCATGTATATAAGAGAGTGCTCTCTCTTCATTTCATAAGTTTTTGAGTTTTGAGAGATAGTCTTGTAATTAGGAGAAGGGGATTCTTAGCTTTGATTCATATTCTTTTATTGTTATGCTTTCATGATTTGTCATTTGACTCTTGTAATGTAGTTTGAGATAGCTTTATTGTTGTGAGCTCACATATGTTGTTTTTCATTCAAATCTTCACATGTTGTATTTCTTTTCCCTTATGAAATTTATTGCTTTCCTAGTTAGTGTTTCAATGCTTTTCTAGATTAATTTCCTGCTTTCCTTGTTAGTGTTTCAATGCCTTCCTAGAGTAATTTGATTTCAGTAATTTAGATTAGATTAGTTCCACTTCAGTCTTGCATATATAGTGCATGTGCCTCGTAAGCCTACAAACCTCGGATTGACAAATTAAATAGTTGCGCAAGTACTACAACAGAATTAAAGGACAATATTTTCACCCAACATTTTGGCGCTGTTGCCAGGGAGGCATGATGGATTGAAGTTTAGTTTGATTTTTCATGCAAGTGTGTTTAGACATGTTCCTAACTTTGAGGTGTTAGCGTGGTAAGACGTGGGGAAGAGCCTACGCATAGTTTGAGATACTATAATGGGTTCAGCCTCATATGGGTCAGGGCATGTAGGGTGTGTTTACACTTATGCAAAGTGTGAATTTCAATTCCTGCAAGTGTAATTTTCAAATTATGCAAGTGTAAATTTAAATTTCTGCAAGTGTGTTTGATTTTCGCAACTGTGAAGAGTGTTTTTTTCATCTGTTTCAGCATGAGTGATTTTATTTGCACATGTAGTTTATTTTCATTTAAGATTTTTAGATTTCAGGTTTGGGTGCAGTAAGAATCCCTTTTTCAACATGGTTTTACAATGAGTTTCAGCTTGGAACTACTCACTCAGATCTTAGCAGAAGTCAGGATCTCCTCTTCTTTGGAAAATGAGATCTTGACAAGAATTAAAGGTTCAAGTACTCACAAAGAAATAAATGAAGATTCAACATCTGAAGAATCCTACATATCTGATGGCGAAAAATCATTCGAATAGGAGATTGGGGAAGAAGAAGAGGAGTTACAACATGATCTAAGTGAGAGAAATTGTGCCTATCGAAGCCTTATCGAACAATGGTTCCAGGTAAGTACTCGATTAGATTCGTCTTTTTATTTTTATTTAGTTTATTTGTAGATACAATAACTAGACTCATTCACTCTCAAATATTTTCATTTTTCATTTGAAAAATTGCTACTGAATATATTGTTGTTACTGCTACGTGAGTGGCTTCATTGGAAGTTTAATGACACATAACTAATTTTTAAATTTTAATTAGTATAGAGTAGCTAGGATTTCATTTTTAGTTTTTGCTTTCATTTTCAGTTTTTCTTTTACCTAGAATAAGTATGCTCTCCTCCGCGCTTAGTGTGATCGCAAGGATCAGAAAATAGGCATGATTTAGAATAATTTTAGGAATAAATAAAGTCATGTTTTGCAATATGCCTAATCGATTTTATTGTTAATTTGCAAATCATTTTTTGCTGGAATTGTGTCTCGCTTGCAATTGATTGCGTTTTCTAGCCATACTAAAACTTGTAGCAAGCAATTAGATGATAAAACTTGCAAAAACAATTAAATCTGGGATTTCCCAGGTTCATCGTTTCACTTGGGGCCAATAAAATAACTATGATTTTCGATGGACTGTGCATGAACTTGTAAGTTTCTGTCTCCGTCTATTCATTTATGGTTGAGCCATAGTGATGCCATCTCTCCGCCTAGTGTTTCATAAATCTGCAACTAGCAACAACAAACCAAAACGATGAGAAACAAAAAAATGAAAGCACAATAAAGTAAAAGATAATTCTTATTTCTTTGTTTGCATATTTCGAAAGCTGGGATTTTCTCCTGTGATTAATTCTCACATTTAATTTGGGTTTCATAACAAAAACTAGGATACTATGCAGATGTTGATTGAGAAATATGGGCCAAAATCCACAGGTTGTTACACTATCTTTCGTATCTCAAGATAATAGGAACCAAATCCCATAAGTATCACTGTCATATAACTATTTTTATGGATTGGCCTTCCTAAATTTTTTGTCCGTCGACATACTTTATTGAGATTAAATGATTATGTTGTTGCTTATTTGACGGATCCCTTCCTTACTGGCTGTGAGTTTTTCTCCATCATTTCTCTTGGAGGAAGCATTCTTATCCTGGGATATAAACAAATCCAGCCAAAAGAGGTAATGAAACCACTGTTTCATGATATTATTAGAGTTATTTTAATACCTCATGCTATCTTTCTGAGGCGGGGAATTTTGGTGATATGCTGCAATCATACATCATGGGCTCTTAGACACATGAATCCCCATTAGTGTATTCATATTCCACAGTTTATACTAGTAGGTCAAGAGAAGAATTTATATACGTTGGACAGCTGGATTTCTTCTTACGAGAATCCCCTAAGGGAATGAAAACTATGAGTACTGGTCTTTTCCTGAGCCTTGTTAGCTTCATTCTCCTTGCTATTTCCACACATGCTCCAAGCTGCACCAACAATACTCTATCTGACTAAGTATTTCGAGCCCTTTTGCTACCCCGACCCTGTATCATCATATCTTAGTTAGAATCATGACCACATTTGGGCAAAAATTCAAGGCGCTGACTCTCCACTCTCGCACTACCCTCATGGGATATAACGCTTCGACCGATTGAGAACATTTATCGTTTTATTATACACTAATCCAAACAGTGGAAACTCTCGAGTGTGGGAGATTTAGGTACTCATGTTTCTATTCTTGGGATGATACCCATCATATTACCCAGCCGGCTTACTTAGCGGATCTGGTGTTCGCATTTGGTTGCCTCTTGAAAGTGCTA
The DNA here is from genome assembly GCA_034641835.2 of Pinus albicaulis. Lineage (NCBI taxonomy): Eukaryota > Viridiplantae > Streptophyta > Pinopsida > Pinales > Pinaceae > Pinus > Pinus albicaulis. The sequence continues at coordinate 1,131,658,722 of CM076577.1, read as the reverse complement.
GTTTTATAATCACTAATCGCAAAAGGGGATCTCATTGTTTTGTACTTGCTAGATATTTTTTATATATGGGTGAGATCATGAGTTGAGGCTATTTTCTTTAGGTCACGGACCTTTATAATTTACCAATTACCTTTTCTTGTGGTGAATTAGAGTTGTTCATTCCAAAGCAAGTAATTTTGGGTTGTCTGTCAGGTCATAATAAGATTTTATAAGATGTTATAGTCATAATGAAAAGAGCATGCTTATGCTTATGCCTCTAATATGCTTATGCCTCTAGTAGGTATATTGTTGTAGTATTCTTTCGTACAGGACTTGATTCTAAACACTGCTGAGAACAACTAGTAAACGAGTGGGGGGGGGCAACGATCACGACGTGTGCTTCTTTATTTCAAGGTGTGTAGACTCCTTCAAGAATATTTGGGGTGTGCCTGTGTTGCTAGTTTATTTATTGATACAATAGAGTTCCTTTTGTTTCTTGCCAATATGACATGTACAACCCGCACCCTTCAATAGAAAATCCACCTCATCTTAAAACCATACCTAAACCTAGTTTCCCTCTTGAGATTTTTCATCATCATCAGAGCCTGATATGATCTGAACAAAGATGTGATAACATCAATCCCGTGTAGCAATTAAACGTAAAATCTTCAAAAAGGATATTCTCCAAAGATGTAAACAATGTCACCAGTTTTTGCGATATGCAAATATAGTAGACTTAATGAAAATTACCGATGAGAATCAAAACACAACCCATATTTCCTTTCTTGTCCAGCGCACTCATAAATTGCGTTGGATTATCTTTAAATAAAAACTTAGTCCGAAGCCTTGAATGTACTATGCAAGATAGGGAGAGGAAATTGCTGATAACTTCTACAAGCCAAGAGTCAAGCCATGGGTTGCATTTTATTTTGATATATCTTGTCTTATAACATTTTTCTTTTAGGATTTTACGCCTAGAGGTGACATGCTAACACCAGGAACTCAGAGGAGATGTTTGACTCACAAAGGATTTTGCACTAGAATGAAACTGGAAATCAGCCCACGAGCTTTATGTCGATTCTTATGCTTATGCTGGATTTTATGCCGGAAGCTGATTGTTTTCTCATGCTCACTATCTCCATTTTACACACTGCTTCATTACACTAATGTTCATGATGCTAGGATCGTCTGCTTGATGATTGTTACTGGATACTTAGGAATGCTACAATTGAATGTTTTGAATATTCCACTATATCTGATGATGTACATGTCCAATCTTGCAGAGAAGTAACTGAGATTATTGCAGCAAATCGAGGTGAATCATACTCTGCCCAACTTCTAATTGCTTGAATGAATTTAATAGTGCATCTAAGAAACCTATTTAAATTTCAGAACTTTAGTGACATGAATTAGCAAGAAACTGAAGATTTGCTAGCGTCGAGACAGTATTGCTATACTTTGCAAAGCATGCCAAGGATTTTTCGTGTTTTGTTTTTATTTTTTCCTTTTCTTTTGGTGTGTATTATCAACATAAATGAAAAAAACCATAACAATTATAAAAGCATGAAAATTGAAAATGGACCTTTCAATAAATTCCTGAAAACAATATGAACGCATGTTTTTACGCTTAACACTAATTTTTCTTTTTGAAGTCACTTTGACAGCCATCGATGATGAAATTAGCATAGGCAATAGGTTAACACACACTTTCTTTCTTTTGCTCACATTTGTACTTATTCTCACATCTTACATTTTACAATGTTCTCACGAAGTTTTCATACAGGATTTGTACTAAGTTTTTTCAGGTTTTGGAAATGATCGCATTTTGCTGTTGAAGTGATTTTCAAAGATCACAGAAATTTTTGAGAAACATGCTTTCAAAAACAGCTTGAAGGAGTTGTAACTCATCATAAACATCATGATGTTTGCTGTTATCTAGAAACATTTTGCGCCTCTTGATGTTTGTTGTTACACAGCGACCATGCTGATACACCAACATTTCCACTTTTTCCATTATCCATGCTGTGTCACTGTAACATTTCTCCTTCAAAGCCGATTGACCATCCTGGTGTTGAAGCCCATTTTCCATTGCCTTATCCTTCATGACTGCATGCACACCTATTTTTCTAAATCGCATACATTCCTTTATCATTTTCAGTTTATCTTTTGCCTTCTATTTTTCCTTCTAAATAAAACTTATTCCCTTTCCATGATTACATTGCCTTGTTTTCTTCGCCATGCTGATCCACACTGCTTTCCCATGAGCTCTTTCCATTTATAGTCCTACCAAATCTCTTTGTACAAACTCGCGTTGACTAATGTGGGATTCCTTATGGCCCACCTTTCAACAAGTCTTACCCCATCGACCTCAGTACCTTATCTGGGATATAGACTAGAGCTCCTTTTCGGTATCTTGAGACTTGCATGCCTTAATGGAAAGTTCTCTCACTGAAAATCATGGGAATACATCAATGTCCCTTGCTCAAAAATCTTGAAAATGGCTCGACGTCAACCCCTCTATTCACATTTCACAAGATGTACTCGGGTACCTTAGCACTCATTGACATCAATGGTGAGTTTTCCTTGCATTGGTTAATGACATTCATTAATGGCTGGTAATCCAATGATTTCTCTTCATGCTCGACACCGACACATTCCTTCGCATGATTAGACTTGTACCATCAAGTTTTGTAGTAGGTGAAGACTATATAATTTTTCATGACTCCCTCAGCAGTTACAACATCATGAATTTTGATCTATGAGAGTACCACAGTTCCACTTTCAGCCTTTATCTTTTCCATGATTCAGCATCAGCAGTTCAAATTCCTTCATTTCCCATGATCCAGTTACAGCAACATAAACATTCACAGTTACATTTTCATGATCCTGCTACAGTAAAACCTTCCATGTTCTAACAGCCACAGTCACATATTCTTTGATCTAGCAGTTACAATAGTTGCAGCTACAATACCAATCACATTTTCATGATTCAGTAGTAGCAGCAGCTACATTCCTATTACATAGTTCATCATTCTTGGGTAAGTGGAGGGACGTTGTTTTCTAATCTTTAATCATGCAATTCCTTATATGCTGACTTGAATATTTTGGAAAATTCCCTCACCATGCTCCATTTCCTTTCATGATCCATGCCAAGTTGCATGAGGAAATGCAAAAAATTTAGTTGGCAGGGGGGGGGGGAACTATATTCGCTACATATTCACTAACCATGATTCCATTTTTCCACCACTATCACTCCATTTTTTTTTAATCTCATTTACCATTCACCAACATTTATTTCCCAGTGATACTTTGTTTCACTTTGCTTCATACGCATTGATATACATATTGGCATGTTTCATGAATATTAGAAAAGGGCTTTCCTATGCACAGTGATGCTTTTTTTATGCACATTGATAGCTTATGATTTCCAGTGAGTGTTTACATTATTATTACAGCAAGAGAACATAAAACGAGATGAATGTTGTTAACACAAGAACCAACATTCTTTGTATTCATGGTTGTCACACAAGAACCAACCATAAGAAAATGTAACTTGTTATTCATGTCTTTCACATATCATGGAAACATTCATTATTAAAAAGACATTATCCTGTAAAGCCAAAGTTCAGATGCCAAACGTTCTTAAAGAGATCCATGCATGGTTGCATGAGAACATGCAACAAGTTCAGTTGGAGGGGATGTTGGGACTCAGAAATGTCATATTTTCATCCACCTTTCCCTTCACTATTCCTTACATTTCATCATCGCATTAACCTTTCATCATATCATTTTCATAAATACATTTGGGTTTCACTTTCTTATTTTCCACTTTATTCATTTTTGTATTATAAGTGAATTTATGATTAAATATTAGAAAATATACATGTTTTTATATATATCTCAAGAATATGTGAGCTTTGTAATGTGTAGGAGATATGTGAAGGATTAATTCCAAGAGACTTCTCGAATATCTCCTCCACCATTTTAAGGAGACAATTATTCAAGCCTATTCCTAAGGAGAATATCATGGAGGATTTGATTGGCATATCTTATCCAAGATATGTGAGAGATGTGTGGAGGATTTGAAGGGATCATATCTTGTAATAATGGGAAAGTAGTTGAGAGTGGTTGAGAGAATAGTGGATCTGTCATTATGAGATGGTTATCTTCTTCATGTATATAAGAGAGTGCTCTCTCTTCATTTCATAAGTTTTTTAGTTTTGAGAGATAGTTTTGTAATTAGGAGAAGGGGATTCTTAGCTTTGATTCATATTCTTTTATTATTATGCTTTCATGATTTGTCATTTGATTCTTGTAATGTAATTTGATATAGATTTATTTTTGTGAGCTCACATATGTTGTTTGTCATTCAACTCTTCACATGTTGTATTTTTTTTTCCTTATGCAATTTCGTGCTTTCCTAGTTAGTGTTTCAATGCTTTTCTAGATTAATTTCTTGCTTTCCTAGTTAGTGTTTCAATGCCTTCCTAGATTAATTTGATTTCAATAATTTAGATTAGATTAGTTCCACTTCGGTCTTGCATATATAGTGCATGTGCCTTGTAAGCCTATGAACCTCAGATTGACAAATTAAATAGTTGGGCAAGTATTAAAACTGAATTAAACGACAATATTTTCACCCAAAAACAGCAAGGATGATATTTTTTCATCAAACTTCAAAGTCATTGCAACAACCAAACTATCCCATTGAATATGGTAGACAACACAACAAACTAATGCAGTTATATTCCTCTTAAATTTTGATATCAATAGATAACAATTGGCTTACCATAGTACTAAAGGCATTCAAATGATTTTTCACTAAGTCTCTGTCCTTCATCCTCAGGTTATGCATATTTTTATGTAGGAACAATTTTTTCACCAAATATTTAGATTGGTACAAAGTCCCTAACTTGTCCCACAAATCCTTTGCCATAATGTCCCCTGATATATTCAACAATACTAAATATGAGATACACAACTATATTGTGCTATTTGTCTTTTGATCCAACTTCTCCCAGTATTTTTATTATATTGTCGTTGGTTTAGTATCCAGATGTACAATGATCCACTTATATTTATCCACCAGTATATCCTCCATATTGAGGTTACAAAACTCAAAAATCTAACCATTAAATTTCCTGATCTTTATATTTCCACCGCTCACCATTTTTTCTCACCACAAGAATCGATCCCATATATCCCCCATTGAACAAGATCTAACACATGCCTAAGAAAAACCATTCACCAAAAAAGGCATCCCATTGAAGGCAAAACAAATCTGATACTAAATGCATGTTTTAAAACTTTGCAGAAATTACCTGCAGACAAATTGACCTATTGCCTTAGCTTCATTTGTTGCCTTGGCTGCCTTTCATGAATTCACTCGCATTTTGCCTTTGCACGCTTTCGTTTCCTTAACTTCCTTTGTTATTTTGTTGCTTCTTTGACTCCTGTTTCTTCTCTTTAATTTAGGTTATACTTCTATTGCTGCTCTTGTGCCTCTCTGTTACACCTTGTCGCACATTGACTCATCTGATCCTTTGCCTTACAACCATTACTTCTCTGCTCCTTTGTCATCAGTGATAATTCTGGTGTTACTCCTTTATGTTCCTTTTCCATAAATGAAAATATTTCCAACAGTATCCCCCTTTGTCATTGATAACAACACATCCAACGGTACTCCAGTACGTCCTACAGGACTTCCTCCCCCTTTCATTCTGGGAAGTGTCTTATCTTCTTCTTCTTGCTTTTGAGAAGAGCCTTTCTTCTTCTGCTTACTTTTCCTTCCCCTTTGACATCAATGGAAAAGGGTTGCACATCTCCCAATGTAGATTCTATCTTTGCATTTCCTCTCTCTGAGTTGTGTTTAGGCCTTCTTCTTTTGACTTTATACCATATTGCTCCAGACTGGTGTACAAGAGTTGTTGGGAGAACACTTTTGAGAATCATTGAACTTCTATATACACAGTAAGCTGATTCCATCCCAAAGCACAGACTCCTTACACTTGTATAAAACTCATTTTTTGATAAATATTGTTGTAGTAAAACTCGACTAAATGCAACAAATCTTCCCATTTTGCGGGTCTGTCAATGACATACATCCTTAGCATGTCTTGTAGAATTTGGTTGGTTCTCTCAAATTTTCCATTCGTTTGAGGATGGTATGTTGTACTAAAATTTAATTGAATGCTCATGCCCCCAAATAATTCCTTCCAAAAGTTTGAGTTGAATTTGGAATCGTTGTCTGATACTATCATGTTGGGTATTCCATGTAGCCAAAAAATATCTCTAATGAAGATATGAGCAATTTGTGTTGTGCCAAAATTATTTTTCATCAGTATGAAGTGATTTTCCTTACTTAAGGGAGCCACCGCCACCGTGATAAATTCATGTTGCCTCTTTTTCCTTGGTAGACCTGTGATAAAATCTAAAGAAATTATTTCCCACTTCCATTCAGGGATTGGTAGTAGATTTAGCAAACTAGCAGGGTGTTGAAGGTCAACCTTTACATGCTGACACTCCACACATTTTGATAAATATTCAACCACCTCTTTCTTCATTCCTCGCAAAAATATTTTTTTCCTTAATGTTGTGATCATATTTTGGTATCTTGTGTGTCCTGCATATATTTTTTTATGATATTCATGAAGTATCCACTCTTTCAAAGCATGTACACTGGGAACATACAATTGTTTTCTGTAAATCATAATTTTTTCAAAATTCTTTGCATAACCAGGAATATTAATCTCCTGTAATTTTTACTAAATTTCCAAGTATTTTGGATCACTAAATATAGATTTCCTAATCTTTTCTATCAAATATATATTAACGTTGTTAATAGACACTTCCATTAGAGTGTAGGCATGTCTAATCAAAGCATATGCTATGCTGTTTTCTTTTCCTTTTGTGTTTGATATAAAATTCAATATCACCGAGAAATGGCATCAACCTAACTTGCCTTGAATTTAGATCAGGTTGGCTGAAAGGATATTTAGGCTAAACATGATCAATTACTAGTTTAAATCTCTTCCTTAAAAAATAATGCCTCCACATATTTAGGGCATGTATGACAGGAGCTGGCTCTAAATTATATATAGCATAATTCTTTTCACGTGTTTTCAATTTCCTGGATTATAAGATATCACTAAATTTTCTTGCATTAAACCTTCTCCTAGACCCTCCATCCAAGCGTTCGTGCAGAATATAAATTAATTATTTGGATCTACAAGTTTTAATATGGAAGCCACTATGAGTAGGTGCTTCAATGTATCAAAGCTTTTCTGACATTTTGTAGTCCATTCAAATTTTGGTCCTTTTTTCTATAAGGATGTGATATAGTATGCTAATTTCAAGAACCCCTCTATAATTCTTCGATAATATCTCTTAATACCCATAAAATATCGGAAAGTAGATACATCCTTTAGCATGGGACAATTTAGCATGGCTCTAACCTTTTTAGGATCAACTTCTAGTCCTTCCCTTGAAATGATGTGGCCCAAGTATTGTATTACGGTTTTGTAGAACTCGCATTTGATAAATTTAGCATATAAATGATGTTCTCTTAAAATTTGCAACACCAATTTTAAGCTTTCTTTATGTTCTTCTTCATTTCTGGAATATACCAGGATATCATCAACAAATACGAGCATAATTTTTTCTAAACATTTGTTGAATATATTATTCATCGAGCACATAATACTTATTGGGGAATTAGTAATACCAAATGGTAATACTAAAAACTCATAGTGTTCATATCTGGTCCTAAATAATGTCTTATGAATATCCTAATTTTTTATTCTCAATTGATTTTATCTAGTCCTTAAGTCAATTTCAAAGAAAACGATTTCCTCCTTCACATGATCAAATAGATCATGAATACGGGACAATGGCTATTTTTTCTTAATAGTTAACTTGTCTAATTTTCAATAGTCAATACACATTATAAATGTCCCATATTGTTTCTTGAAAAATAACATAGGCACCCCTCAGAGTAGCATGGTAGCCCTGATATAACCTTTGTCTAATAACTCTTTCAGTTGCATCTTCAACTCTAATAATTCAGGTGGGCTCATTCTATAAGGTTCTAGACATTAGGGTTTCACTGACTACGAAATAAATGGAACAATATATACCGTGTTAGGTGGAATACATCGATTTTCCTTCAGAAAAACATCACAAAACTCCTTAATTATTGGCGAGCTGTCTAATTTCAGTTCTCCCCCCTCTTGTTTACTTTTTTTTTCATGAACCATAAATAATTAACACCCCTTCCTTGTGTTTTTCTTCATTTGTAAAGTTGAAATTTTTCTAAATGATATGGGTTTTGGTATGCCTTGAATTTTTTTAGTTTCACCTTAATGATTCACACATGATGTAGGTGGATATTAGTGGAGACCTACCTTTTACACCTATTCCTCCACTTGGTTTCATCATTTTCCTTGCTTATAGCAACATTTACTATTTTTAGTAGTTTTTTGGGTCCTAAACTTCCAGAGTAGTTTTGACCCCCTAAAAAATGTTTTTCTCAGGTTTGTAGCATGTCCATTTCCATAGGAAAGGCCCATGGAAAAGCTTGTAGTAATTGGAGAGATGTTTCCGAGGATGTATCTTATGCGCCAAATGAAGATAATATGTCGAAGTTACGAACCCCGGAAGTTAGATGCCCAACAAACCCCAATGGGGCCCACAAACCCTTCGTGGGCCCCTGGATCAATTAAAATAGAAGCATGTTAGTTGGAAATAGTACTTTCAATCTCAATGATTATTGATTGATGTTCTACTTTTATGTCCTCCAAGTCTACGCTTATTCTTGGCATATTTCTAGCAATATCATTCACAATGGTGGCTTCATGGACAACATGGATATTTAGAATGGATCTAGGGTTATGTGTATAGTCCCTTAATAAATGAGTTTCAACACACCCCCAACATTTCAATGGTTCTTTTTTGTTACCTCCTCCAATAATTTTTCCATTCAGGTCCATTTTTTTGACCCAAATTGCGATTGGGCTATTTGATTCACATTCCCCTTGCTAAAAAATTATGTTGATGGTGCTTTCCAAATTTTTTTAGATAACCAAGTTTTTATTATTTTTCTACAATTATTAATTTAGCCCTATCTGTATTCTACCAAAACTTATATCTTTCTCCCTTATTCTTAAGCTAATGGTAACATAGTGTTTCCTTCCGCACTGCTTCATCCATTATCTTTGGATTGCCAAACTTGAATCATTCCCTATAGACAATAGGAAAATAGTTCATAAATTGTTGTAGCTTGGCTTTCCATTCTTTAATGTAGGGAACACACCGCAACTAATTTGCAAACATTCTCACAAATTTGTCAATGGTTAATTATCATAACCTTAACTCATGGAACTCCTTTGCGTGGTCATCATAATAATCTTCATTGAAGTAGCAGTTCTTGAAATTCTTCTAGAATTCCTCCCAAGTTACTTTCATCTCCTCCAATAAATGCACATTGTTTTCTTCCTCCAACCAATGAGAAGTTTTACCTTGCAGTTGGTAAATGGCCAACCTAGCCTTTAAATTTCTCTCATATTTGTAAACTTGGAAATATTTGTCCATATTAAGTAACCATGCTTTTGTGTCTTCCTCCTTTCCACCATCAAAATTAGGGGGCTTGATTTTTTGAAATTCTCATTAGAGTTCTATTTGTTTATTTTTCGTGTATGCTTTGGGACATGTTCTATCAGACTCCTCCCCACTTTCATATTTCTCTAATTATGTGCCCTTCTTTGCTCCTTTCACCATATCAGGTTCCACTGTTTTACGGCTAGAGTTTCCAGTTAGCCCTCTGATCATTCTTTCATGTGCTTCATTGGCCTTTAACAACTCCTAATTGTTGCTACTCAAATATGTGAGTTCTTGTTGCAGATTTCTAATCACATCCATGAACTGGGTCATTTTTGAGATAGCCCCATTTCCCAATTCGACATACAAATATTCACCTTCAGTGATAGTTGGATCCTCCTCAACGTTATTCTATTGTAATATGCTTTTATTTTAACCTTGCAATTTAAAAACAGAAACAAGGATTGGTTCTTCCTTACTATATCTTGTAAGACCTATATAATTCTTTGAATTATTATTATTATTTTTTTCTATGTTGGTTACATAAGGCCCAACGGTGTACATGGGCTCTCATACCATCTTTCATAACTACCCTTAGATTTTTTTTTCTTAACTTTATCAGCCTACCCTTATCATACCATTTTTGAATATTGCAATGTAATGACTTGTTAACTCTATTCTAAATGTATTTGGTAGCATGAAAACACTATATAGTCATTTTATATGTATCTATTTATTTTGCTGGGTGTTGTGTTTTCCTTCTTGGGCATAGTTAGCTTTATTCCACTAGACCTTATATATATATATATATATATATATATATGTCATTGATTTATAAAATATGTATAAGGTTTTTTATATTGGTTTGTGCAAAATAAAATTTTCTTAAGTTTGTATTGTGTTGACTATGTAACTTGGTTCAAAAATGGATTGGGAAGAAGTTTTTGGTTATCCCTTTTTGACATGAGGAACCCGTCCTTTTGTCGGTGACCTGCATGTTCTAGGGATTTGTACTTTAATCCGATACACCCACATTCTCTCTCTCCATGTGACCCACCACCTAGTTTTTCAAACTCATTGGAATGGACGGTGGGGATGCAATTTCTACCCTTCAACATGATAAACAATGTTATCATTTACTAAACCCTAACTCTATCCCATCACCCAGTTTTTGGTTCATTCTACCCTTTTCGTACCATAGTTTTTGACACTCCTAATATAATTACTCCTTAGTCTCTTTATGATATGATTTTAAGATAAACAATTTATTCATTTATTTATATTGATAATACATGCAATTTACTATGGACTATAATTCCTATTTTTTCGAGCTTCAGAAATTCATCTTATTTATTTTCTATAATATAAAAATTACATAATTCTACTCTCTATATTTTATATAAACATTATGCTTTTGTTAATTTTTGAATTTTATTCTTCATGTTATATAAATGGCACTGTTTTCTTTATGTTTAAGTCGATGTCAGTTACGGGAGTTATGTAGATACTTCATTCTCTGTGTTACCACATCTAATATTTGTCTAACGCTTGGATTAGTTTCTGTAGTTTACTTGTATATTATTGTGTCTCAGCAGCTAAAATGAAACGAAAGGATTTACTCCTCTCCTTTCTCTCTTTTTGTGTAGAAATGAATAAAAATGAAGTCATTTTCTCCGCACGTTGAAATATTGAATTCCGGTTTTGTTGTTAATATATTTTCATATTGAATTCCTTTACTAGTTTCCTGTTTGATATTCTGCCTATAAAGTTATAGCTCCAAAAGTAAGTTTATACTGGTAGCATTAAAATTTCAGCAAATAATGTACTCAGTACAATAATCTATAATTTGATAATTAATGAGAACAAATCTCGTTAAGTTCCTATGATATCCATGGCTCTCCATTTTTATTGATTTACATGTTTACTATTGTTGTTCTATTAACTTATAAAGGGCCATTGTTAACTATACCTTACAATACTGTGATAAACAACACTTTTTAGGCTCTCAAATTCCAGTTCTAGTATGTTCGTTATAAATAATCTTCGACATTTTCCCTAGCCAATTATCTTCGTATACATTTTTGTCCCATACTAGAGTTGACTAGAATCCTATTAGCAATAATATCCTTTACCAAATGAAAGAGCTAACACCTGTAGAAGTAGATGTTGCATACTATACTCACTAGTTACACTCTACCCTTACTTTTTTTCATTTTTTCATTTTCCAAAGCTATTTCACAAGGTCTATTCATAGTAATTGCACACTAATGATGATGTATGTCGGCTTATGTTAATTATTTTTTAATGACGGGGTTGCCTTAATTAATTGATAAGAAAATACAATTTTTTTTTTTTATAATTAGAATGAATTAGGAGTGGTAAGTTTATAGTTAGTACTCGATTATGTTTGTTTATGTATTATTTATGGTGGATCATGTTTAATTTTGATTAAATTATCTTAAATATATTTGTTTTTTTTTAACTTATTTATTTATTTATTATGTTTGTGCTAGGTTCATCATAATGGTAGAAAATGTATCATGGTTGATGATGAATGATTATAGTTGACATTTGACATGTGTTTTCCCAGGTTTGTTTATAGTTAATAATGTTTAATATGATTAAACATATTGGTTATGTTTTAATATGGATAAAAATGTTTGACCATATTTTATTATAGTTTATTGTATTTAACCATAGTTTTTATTAGTTGTTAATCGGTAATCATAAATCTAAGTTTTATTAGTATGATATTAAACATATATACTATCATATTTGTTAATTAAATCTTCTTTACATTTTGTTGTGATAGTGTGACTTGTTTATATGAAATTTGCTCAAACTTTGATTAAATTTAGTAAAGTGTACACACTAATTGGTATGTAATCATTTTCTCATGAAAATGTGATATCATTCTATTTAAAAAATTTATACATATTTTGATGAATATGGTGAATTTGTTTTTGATCATTATGTTTATGAGTAATTTTGATCATTCCATAACCAAAATGGATTATACACATCAATTTGGCTTTTGGCTTAGCTTTTTTTTTTTTTTTTGGTCTAGTTGTTTGTGATCCTCAATGCTTGACCTGTGACTTAAGAAGCTGCGACTCAAGGGCATCTAAGTCGTCAAAGTCGCTCAGGGATCGCACCTGGCCTGGACCGCACCAACCCTTTTTCTAACTAGAGTTTATGCATGTCTCCTCCCCCTAGCACAGGGCATAACCACCTCCCGTGAGGTTTGATCCTGGGTCACCTTATTGACAAGGCCCATCCTCAACCGGTTGTGCTAGCAAGACGGCGTAGCTCTAACCTTATTATTATTTTTATATATATTTATGATGTAACTTTCATGATTAGATATTATATTGAGTGATAAAATACTTCATTGAGATTGATGTTACATGTTTCAAATGTAGTAATCAAACCTCTTCTCTTCAAATTTTTTTTTCTTCCTAGGTTTTTATCCTTATTTTTTTCCATGACTCACAATTGATTAATTTCTTTAAGATGAGATTTTTATACATAGGGGTGGGTACAAATTCATGATGGTCTCTCATGAAAAGATAATGGAAAATAAAACAATGTATTAACTTGGAGAAATGATTAGAGATATTTCTACAATAAATTTTAAGATGGTGTAAAAATATGAAATGTAGATAAATAAATTATATTTTCAATTATATAATTTTTTTTCATAGAAATCATGTCTAATTATGTGAATTTTAAGTTTTCCTATCATTAATATGTTATTTTTCATGCAAATTGTAATGCATATGTTTTAGTTAGTGAAACCTTTGAGTATCTAAATGATAGAATCTTATTAAAAAAAGTGTAGGGCTATATAAAACAAACTATGTGCCTATCTATTTCTTGAATATTTATAATCTTAACATTATATTTAAAGAAAATTTGTTATATCCTAGGAACTACAACTCCTTCTACTTGTGTAGCCTAAAAGGGCCTTAACATTCTTAAATCATACTTTATTTCTCATATTGCGAGTCTTAATATCCTTTACTCAACCATATTGTTTTTAAATGGTTAGGACCAACAAATATTATAATGGAAATAAAAAAGGGATGTATTTGAATATTTTGATATATGTTGAGAGAAAATTTTATCAAAAGTAGTAAACATTATTAATTTTTTTTAAATTATAGATTTATAATGAACATAGATTATTCTTTATATGCAAATAGTTTCATGAACAACGAATTTTTCTACGCTATAGAAAAATAATGTGCATGTGTGTGTGTGTGTGTGTGTGTGTGTGTATTATTTTTTCTGAAAATTTTAGGTTTTTATGTTTTTGCAGCCCAAACCACCAAGTTTTTTTAATCTCAAACATATATTCCAAGTAACCAAATCATCGTGTAGATAATATTCCCACAAAAAAATGATTTAAATTCAAAAATCCATATGCTCATTCCTAACACTAAAAATTGTTCCTCTTAGTAGGAACCTACAAGTGGAGACTTTAACAGATGTGAAATTGTGGACTCACGTGGTAGGGGGAGAAATTCATGGATAAATAATCCAAGGGGGATAACAAAAGGGAGAGGCGGGGGTGAAAGAGAAAGTAGGCAGTGAGGAAGAATGATTCAGTGAGTGAGGGGCAAAGAAGGGGAACGAGAGAGTGTGATTTAAATTTTGAGAGTGATAAGGAAAGAGGGTGTGGAAGGGAGAGAGGAAAAGATATTCATGCGAGACACATGGAGGAGTAGAGAGAAAAGGTTGGACGAGTGTTTTTATGTAGGAGGAATTAAGGGAGAGAGAGCAAGATAGAGGGAGAGGGTGGCGAGATGGAGGAGAGATTTTGTGTCTAAGTGAGTGAGAAATGGGGGCGGGGGAATAATTACAGATGATAAAAGAGTGAAGGAGAGAGCATGATAGAGAGAAAGGTAGATTATAATAGAGGGAGGGACATAAACAAAAAAATTTAGTTTAGAGAGTGAGAGAGAGATATTTGGAGGGGGTTATTGTGGAACTAGTACTGATAAAGGGAGGGAGAAATACAGAAATAGAAAACAAGGTAGGAAGGAAGGGAAAAAGTGAGAGACACAAGTAGGGGGGAAGAATATGGGTAATAAACAAGGGATATATTTGAATATTTTGATAGATGTTGAAAGAAAATTTTATCAAAAGTAGGAAACATTATTAATTTTTTTCAAATTATACATTTATAATGACCATAGATTGTTGAGGGGTACATCCCCTCTGCGGATAGAGGAGATCCCACTAGCCCAGATCGGGTCTAGCAATAATCAAATCATGCAATGACTTTGGTTCCTAGTTACAAGAAATACAAAGATCACAATGAGTAGCCTACCTCAAATCCCACGCAGTTGTCTTCGAAGAAAAGATGACATTTCCCATCCCTCACTTGACAGATCACAATCCTTCCGTTCGACAGGTCCGAACACCTATACACATGCAAGGAAACAATGACATACAATGTAAAATCTAAATCATGTAACTATACATCAGTCAGAGAGGATATAATTCATTGCATTATATAAAGAAATGAACACATGAATGGAACCAAAATCAGAGTCGCTTATATTATAAATGAAAAAAGGGAGATTACAACCAAATGCTCTGACGCTATGATCTTCCTTCGGTGGGGCTTGCAGCGGAGTGTGTGTCAATGAAGTCTGTCGGGAATTTCGACAAAGCTCTCTCTCATGGGGTTCTTCTCGGCTCTGCTTTCAATAGTTTCCCGGGTATAGTTTTCCTCCTACAAGTTTAGCTAGCTTGCTAATGGAAAGGGCAAGCTTTTATAGATGGAGGAAGGGAAGTTGGGATCCCTATAATCATGGAATAGGCCCTATCTCATAGGAAGGTTCCATGACAGGTGGATGTTGAGATTGCAACAAGATGATGAGCTTAGTGGAAAGAAGTCGCCTTCACTAAGTGGGCCCGTAAGCTATTTTTGGCACAAAGTCTATTTTTAGACATATGGATCATGTTCTATGGGTTGCATGATGCTATTTGTCGATGGTTGGTCAAGTCGGGAAAAAATAGATGGACTTCTATTTTTAGACATACTGAGCAGAATCTATTTTTAGATTGCCAGTCTAAAAATAGATATGTCGAATATTATTAGCTCTTAATAATATTTGGACTCTAAACATTATCTTATCGTCTTGGAGCACTTCAGTTAAGTGCACAGATGTGGCACATGTAGCTGACAGAAGGAATTACACTATTACTGAGGGTTTATTGAAGTTATTGCATGGAGACTTCAGTTAGAACTCAGGTGACAGAGTTTGGTGTAGTTGATTGAGGAGTTAATGGAGTTGTGTTCAGTTTAACTCAGTTAAACATAGTTGAGCTAGTTGTATCTAGTTTAACTGATTGATACACTAGTGAGAGTGGTGTGAATTAATTAATAATTAATTCACTAATTATAAACTCATAAATCAACTAAATAATACATCGATTAACCGGTGGATGGACGGTTTTCGGTGGAGACCGGTGAAGAGGCAGGTGAAGAAATTTGTGTGACTATCGGTTGTGACTATGCAGACATGAGTTTACCACATGAATGGAGACAAATAGAGTTGCGCAGTGCATACCAGAGGGATTCGAACTTAGGTGGAGCCATTATTCATCTTGGATTGCGCAGTAGAGGCAGGCTAACAGGTGGAGCAGATTGGAGCATGTGTTTTGCTAGATCTGAGCTTGTGTAGTGTGTAACAATTGGAGATTGTACTGAGAGCTTGTGAGGAGTTTGTACAATGATTGTTACATGATCTCTATCATTATAATATATATATATATAGTTGGGGGTTTTAAGCTTTAAGCTTTCCCATAAATACTGTGTTTATATGTGTGATTGTTTATGGTTTTAATGTGCACATGCGATTATTTAAATTTCCGCAATTAATGATCAATGGTAGAAGATGTTATGTATTATGCATGAAGTTCAAATAGTGTGTGATCAGGATAATCTTGATGAATAATATAACAGTTATTCAAATTTCTACATGGTATCAAAGTGATATTGATCATTGGATAAATTGCAAAACATTGAAGCAGCTGAGTTTTGTGCTGGTGGAATTCGAATTTGCAGTAGTGTTTTCTTGGTGTCGAAGTTGAGATGTCTTTCAAAGGATTGCAATTGGAGTATGCCCTTGAGGGCAGCTTGAATTATATTGCGTGGAAGGATAGGATGGAGGTGGTGCTAGATGACAATGGGTTGAAGGAGTTCATAGATGCAGAAGTCCCAAAGCCTACTTCTACTGATGCTGCCGTACTTGAGGCATGGCAAAAGAAGACAGAAAAGTGTCAAAGGATTCTGTTGGAGGGTGTGAAGGATCATATAGTGTCCAGCTTGCATGGTAAGGCTTCTCCATTCTTGATGTGGAAAGCCTTGACAGATTTATTCCAAAGCAAGAGTGACCAGAGGAAGTTGGCGCTCAAGGATAAACTCAGAAACATAAAGATGGAGAAAGGCGAAAGTATGCCCAAGTACCTCACGAAGTTCATCCAATGCAGGGATGAGTTGGGAAGAGTGGGGGTGATTTTAGATGATGAGGACTTGGTGAGCTTGGCTCTCCTTGGGCTTCCGAAGAGTTGGCATTCCTATCAGGACTCTGTCAATGGTCGGGAGAAATTGCCAGGATGGGAGTGACTTTGGTCGGACCTTGTGCAAAAGGAGATAAGGCGAAGTACCAGGGATGGATCTTCATCAAAGAACTCTGATGAAGAGAATTGCGCTTTGGCTGCCAAAGAAAAGAAGGGGAAGAGCAAGAAAGCTTCTCAATCTGGTGTGAAAGGTAAGAAGTAGGACATGTCCAAGGTGAAGTGCTTTCACTGTCACCAACACAGACATTATGCCACAAATTGTTTGCAGAAGAAGAAAAATAAGCAGGATGCTAGATCTGTAGCTGGAGAGGCCTTAGCCTCGCATTTTGAGCTGGATTTTTCACTGATCGCATGCTTGGTCTCAAGTATGATGGGTTCAGTGTGGTTTCTGGACAGTGTTGCATCTTTTCACATGATAGGAGATCAAGATTTGTTTACTGATCTGGATGAGAAAGATCTTGGAGTGTACATCGAGATGGGAGATGATGGTAGATACAGTGCGACCAGTATCGGTACCATTTCCTTTGAGAGGGAGTCTGGTAAACCCTTCGTATTGAAGGAAGTGATGCATGTTCCAGGATTGAAGAAGAATCTTATCTACGTGGCGATGTTAGAAGACAAGGGATATGATGTTGTCTTTAGTACTTTGTGCTTTTCCTATGCGGTAAGTAATGGTTACCAAGACACAAAGGAGGGACAGAGATTAGAGTTAAGAGCCTTTATCAGGTGCAGGGTAGATTGTTGCGCATCAATGGCAAGCAAGGCGAGAGAATGGTGAGCGAGGATGATGGCGAGTTGTGGCCTTGGAGATTAGGCCACCTTCACCATGGAGCTTTGAAGATACTACGGTAGATTTCTACTGGGCTTCTAAGGTACTCTTCTGCGCGATCAGATCGGTGAGATGCCTTGGAAAATTTGTGGCTTGACCTTTCACGAGATAGTCAGCACCTGGCAGTCCTTCATTCACATAGGCGTGTGTGAACCTTTCTTAGTAACCCAAACTGACAAAACAATTATTATGTGATCTTTGTTGATGATTTTTCTCATAAATCTTTGGATCTTCTTCATGCAGAAGAAGAGCGAGACATACTCAAAGTTTTGGGAGTTCAAGGCACTGGTTGAGAAAGAGTCGGGGAAGTAGGTGAAGGCTCTAAGGAGTGATAATAGTGGTGAATTCATCTAAAGAGGTGATTAAATGAATTTTCTTATTAGAGAATTGAAGGCTCATGCTTTATAATAACCCACAACAGAATGGGGTTGCTGAGCGGAAGAATAGAACTATCGTGGGCGCTGCAGGGGCGATGTTGCATGATTAGGGCCTTCCCATACACTTGTGGGCTGAGGCATGCAATACTGCGGTATATGTACAGAACCATTGTCCTCACAAGATACCTGGCATGAGTACACCCGAGGAGGCATTTTCTGGTAAGAGGCCTGATATTTCCCATTTGAGGATTTTTGGTTCACCTGTTTACATTCATGTGACGAAGGATGCCAGGAAGAAGCTGGAGCTGACAGCAGAGGTTGGGATATTTTTGGGGTACACTGATACACCCCACAACTATCGTGTGTATTTTCCAGATAGTCGCAAGACTATTGTGTGACGGGATATCAAATTTCAGGAGGAGAAAGCCATGAAGTGTTTGCTTGAAAGGGAGCCACACTTGCATGCTGATGAGGATCTATTAGTTCTTAAGGATGAGCCTCAAGATGTGGATCAGCGACAAGAGGAGGTTCATGGAGTGGAAGAGACCACTCATGCAGCGCTAACCATCAGAGGGAGAAAGCGCACTACAGAAGTTAAGCGACTGGCTCAAGATGCAGAGAAGGTTGTAGGAGCACCTACAACACAGCGCAGATAGAGACAGTCACCTGATCGGTATACTGGATACATGGCTCTTATGACCAAGTGTATCATGACGGAGCCATCCTCTTTCGAGGAAGTTGTGGAGGACCCCGCATGGGTAGATGCCATAGTGGAAGAGTATGATTCGATTGGCAGAAATAATGCATGGGAGATTATCCCAAGGCTGGAGGGGAAATCAGTGGTGGGTTCGAAATGGATCTACAATGTGAAACAGGTAGCTGACGAGAGTGTGGAGAAGTACAAGGCAAGATTTGTTGCCCGAGGCTTCTCACAGATTGAGGGGATTGATTATGAGGAGACCTTTGCACCTGTCGCAAGGTATTCTTCCATACGGACGATTCTTGCTTTCTCAGCGCAGATGGGGTGGCACATTCATCAGATGGATGTGAAGACTGCATTCCTCAATGGAGTCATTGAGGAGGAGGTGTACATAGAGCAGGCCAAAGGTTTCAAGATCTTTAGCAGCAAGTCGCATGTGTGCAGGCTCAAGAGAGCACTGTATGGGTTGAAACAAGCACCTCGTGCTTGGTACACACATATAGACAGTTATTTCACCAGACTCGAATTCTCCAAGAGTGAGGCGAATCCTAACCTATACCAGATTGTGGTGGAGGGTAAGTTGTTGATAATTTTACTTTATGTAGATGATTTTATTTTGACAGGTGATGAGCTGTTGATACACTCATGCAAGGCTGATCTTGCAAAGGAGTTTGAGATGAAGGACTTGGGCCTCCTTCATTATTTCCCGGGATTGGAAATTTGGCAGTGCAATGATGGACTATTTGTTTCTCAGGGTAAGTATTCCCATGAGATACTGGAGAAGTTCAACATGCATGGCTGCAAGCCTGTTGATACTCCTCTTTCTGGTGGTTGGAGGAAGGAGGATGCTACTTCAGCGGAGGTAGTGGATGCCACTGTTTATTGATAGTTGGTGGGGTCGCTTATGTATCTGGTCAATACATGACCCAACATATGCTATGCTATTAACCAGCTTTCACAAGATATGGTTAAGCCAACCAAGCTCTTCTGTAAGGCAGGCAAGCATGTATTGAGATATCTCAGAGGCACATCGGGATATGGATTATGGTACAGACAGTCAGATGAGGTGAAGCTATGTGGCTTCACGGATGCAGATTGGGTAGGGAGCCCAATGGACAGAAATAGCACATCTAGAGGGATTTTTAGTATCGGGTCGATAGCAGTTTCTTGGTACAATAGGAAGCAAAGATCCATGGCACTCAGTTCAGCAGAGGCCGAGTATATGGCAGCAAGTTTGGCTGCATGCAAGGCTATATGGATGATGAAGATCCTGGTCGGGTTGTTCGATTCACACTTTGATCCTACTGTGATTTACTGTGATAATCAGAGTTGCATCAAACTCTCGGTTAATCCAGTATTTCATGATAGATATAAACACATTGACATCTAGTATCAACATATCAAATATTGTGTGCAGCGGAAGATCATGTTACTTTCATACATTCCTACGGAGGATCAGGATGCTGATATCTTGACGAAGGCGCTCACCAGGAGCAAATTCGAATACCACAGGGGTAGGATAGGGTTTGCAGATAATCCATATCTTGTTGAGAGGGAGTGTTGAGATTGCAACAAGATGATGAGCTTAGTGGAAAGAAGTCACCTTCACTAAGTGGGCCCGCAGGCTATTTTGGCACAAAGTCTATTTTTAGACATATGGATCATGGTCTATGAGTTGCAGGATGCTATTTATGGATGATTGGTCAAGTTGGTAAAAATAGATGGACCTCTATTTTTAGACATGTGGTGGAATCTATTTTTAGACTGCCAGTCTAAAAATAGATCAGTCAAATATTATTAGCTCTTAATAATATTTGGACTCTAAACATTATCTTATCCTCTTGGAGCACTTTAGTTAAGTGCACAAATGTGGCACATGCAACTGACAGAAGGAATTACGCTATTCTTGAGGGTTTAGTGAAGCTATTACATGGAGACTTCAGTTAGAACTCAGGTGACAGAGTTTGGTGGAGTTGATTGAGGAGTTCATGGAGTTGTGTTCAGTTTAACTCAGTTAAACATAGTTGAGCTAGTTGTATCTAGTCTAACTGATTGATACAATAGTGAGAGTGGTGTGAATTAATTATCAATTAATTCAATAATTATAAACTCATAAATCAACTAAATAATACATTAGTTAACTTTAGTGCATGGACAGTTTCAGTGGAGACCAGTGAAGAGGTAGGTGAAAGAGCAGTGTGACTATCAGTTGTGACTATACTGGTGCATGAGTTTGCACCACACATTGATGGAGATGCCAATGAGGATTGCGCAGTGCATACTAGAGGGATTCGAACTTAGATTGGGCCATTATTCATCTTGGATTGCGCAGTAGAGGCAGGCTAACAGGTGGAGCAAATTGGAGCATGTGTTTTGCTAGATCTGAGCTTGTGTAGTGTGTAACAATTGGAGATTGTACTAAGAGCTTGTGAGGAGTTTGTAAAATTATTGTTACATGATCTCTATCATTATAATATACAGATAGTTGGGGGTTTTTAGCTTTAAGCTTTCCCATAAATACTGTGTTTATATGTGTGGTTGTTTATGGTTTTAATGTGCGCATGCGATTGTTTAAATTTCTGCAATTAATGATCAATGGTAGAAGAGGTTATGTATTATGCATGAAGCTCAAATAGTGTGTGATCAGGATAATCTTGGTGAATAATCTAACATTTATTCAAATTTATACAGTGGAAAACAACTTCCTATACATGGAGATCTAGAGCCAAACCACTCAACTTCTTTTGATGATTCATTTCAGAGTTTGTTAGAACCAAACTTCCACCATTTATTTTTTTTAAAAATTCCTTAATGGGTTTGGCATGAGTGAGACACAGGGACAGTGTGCCAATTGGCGCGCCCTCTAGTGTGGATTTTCCCCATTGGCGCGAGGGATGAACTAACTAGTCACGCCAAGGCTAAAACACCTCTCTTTAGGGTTTTCCAAAGAAAATTTTCTTCAGGAAAATGTTTATCCTTAGGCAAGAGGACATTATGAAGGTGTTTTCAGGACATTTTACTGCTCACAAGTCATGGGAATAGTCCTCCAATGTGCAGGAAGAGGGATTGTAGGGATGGTGACAAAATACTATGTAACATATGCCCCCTAAAGCATGAGATCCGAGAGAGAGGGAGGGGTGAAATGCATTATGAGAACGCGCCCAACTAAAAACACCGCTGTCGAAAAACCTGCGAAGACAAATACAACTTATATCTCATATACATGATATGTGGTATGGGTGCATCCATCCATAACAGAGTGTGCAAAAACTAGGATCCAAGGTATGGACGTAGCCATCCAGTAAATAAGGATCAACAAGTAGACTCAGGTATGGTCGCAGCCATCCAATCGAATGAGTCATGTAATACATGATAATAATCCACAAATAATCCATAGCCTGGATGTATATCAGACAAAATCCAAGGTCTTGCGCTCCATCTCGACCCGAACAGAGTACAAGTTCAAGCATGCAAATATAAGCAGAAGTCAAACATGAAAGAACATCGTCTGATTACTAGCCAATAATGAAAGCCATTAACAAATGCAAGAGAAACCACAAATAATGACGATGGCCCTCAAGATACATGAGGTAAAATCCATGGAATGTGAACAGTGAGCTGGCGTCGAACACTCGCAGAATCATCCGATCGAAGGTGAATAATGAAAACCTTGCATCGAATGTGAAGAACCTACCATTGAGGCATGCAGGCTCCAAGGTACCTGAAGGGAGTCTCTAGACCAACTTCATGGATAATGAGCTGAAGTCAATAGGAAGTGACCTTGATCGAAGGTGGGCCATAATTTTTCCTGCATCATCAACACGAGACAAAGGGACATAATGTTTGTGAATCAAGATCGTCATAGAATCAGAGGGAGGTTGAAAAATACAGAGGCCAAATTCTCCTTAACATATCGGTGGCACGACATTGGATTTGGAAGAATTTGACATGAAAGGATCTGAGGTCATGATGATGTGGCAAAGAACAGAAGAGCGGTCAAAAGAGATTACCCAAACCCATGGAGGCAAGCAGATAACGAGATGAGATGTCCCCAACCCGACACGAATGCAGACAAGTGTTATGTTCAAGAGTGACATACTACCGACACGACTATAATACTGGTTCCATTTTTCCCCACCTTTTCTTGTGAGTACCCCAATTATTTTTGAAAACAAGATTGAAGGGGATAACATATGCTTGCGATATAAGTTTATCCTTCGAAAAAATCCAACCTAGTACATTTAATGAGCCCTAGGAAGGAGGAACTCGAGTAATGTCATGATTGATAATTTCCGATGTCATTTAGGTTTAATGAGTCTGACAAAGGGAGAAATTGACATATTTTCATGTTTAGAGAGTTTGAAAAGAAGGAAGAAAATAAAACTCCATCAGTCCCTTTTCATAGGTAGTCTCACAGATCCGAAAAGGTAGAAAATTGTGTCTGAGAGAACCTCTTAGTCGCGATTGGCTAAGGTATTCCTTTTTCGTAAATAATCTATCCCAGCCCGAAAAAGGGGTAAACGTGTACTGGGTAGATGCTATTTCACAGCCAATTTAACAAGCTCAAAACGACAAGCGACTCGGAGATCTTTTCAGTTTTAGAGAGTCGTAAAAGAGCTGAAAGGTGACTCCTCCTGGAGGAACGAGTGGTATAAAGGGAAAAAATTAGTTCTGGTGATGGTAGAACTACTCAGAACAAGATAAAGGTCAATAGGCTGGCTAACAAGACCACTCGTCACAGCGGTTCCTCAGGAATGGGTAAAACAACCAATTGAAGGCATATGATTGACCGAGTAGATAGGGATGATAGAATGAGAGAACCAAGGCTCGTCTGACAAAATAGACTGATAAAATGGAAATCACGAGAGGTAAATTGGGAAAGGTTTCATTTTTACACAAGCTTGAAATCAGGAAACTCTGCTTGAAGTTGGTTTCATTTTTACACAAGCTTGAACCAAAGATAAACTATGCTTGAAACCAGTTTCATTTTTACAAAAGCTTGAAACGAAAAAAAACTATTCTTGAAAAATTAAGCATGCCCCCCGCATGGTGACTCAATTTGAGACACATGCCCTAAAGCTTCAATCCATATGAAAGGCAGATGGATTGAAGGTTCAAGTTACGAGATCAAGAGAAAGACTCGACTGGGATTTTATGAGATCTGGAAAAGACTCGAATTAAACAGGAAAGTGTTTCATTGTTTTAACAATGTTGGCACATTAAAATAACTATCCTTAGATGACCTTGTTTCATTTTTTAACGAGGTTGATACAGAAGAAAAACTATCCTCGGAACACCTTGTTTCATTTTTTAATGAGCGTGACACAAGAAAACGAACTATGCTACAGACACCTTGTTTCATTTTTTAATGAGCTTGACACAAGAAAATGAACTCTACTCCGAAGAAAACTCATCATGATGAATAAGAATTCATGGCTTCTAAGAGGTTCTCATCCGATGGGAGAAAAACATCTCGGAAATCAGGACCCAATGCGCCGAGCACCTGATGCACAACGGCACTATTACTGAATGTGGGCATGGGACAGGTAGCCACATAATTAACATGCGACGAGGATGACACAGCTAGTGGATAAAGATCCAACAGGGATGATGGTGGACTAGCTACCATATTCAAACCAAAAAACACAAGCTGATCGATGGTCACGATCCGACCTTGGTGTGGAAAACACATCACACGAAAAAGGGAGGAGACAAGCACTCCCATGGCATACGTATAGTCACGGCCTAGGAGTAAATTAAAATCCAAGGGGCTTGGAACAACCATCACGTCCATATGGACAGTTTTCCCTCCCAAAGTAATAGGCAACTTTGGAAGGATCCCTAATGGTTGACTAGTTCCTCTATTAAACGTCAACAGATTCTGCGTAACAAGCACAAGCGGTAGCAAACTGAAATCTTACCAAGTAGTTGAGGATAAATACTAACAGAAACTCCTTCATCTATAATAGTGTTGGGTACAACCAGATCAAAGGTCTGTACTGTTATCTCAAAGGGCACATAAGACGGAAGGCGGTATCCTGCGAATCGACCCCAATCGAAGGAGGCAAACAAACTACTTGGAGGGGGTACCATCGGACCGAGATGGTCTTCCCGTGGTGTTATGGAATAATAAGGAGCATCCTCCATGACATCCATCATGGATTCGGGAGGGGTATCCTCCGGGACCTCCATCATTAGAGGAGGGGGAGTAGCTTCCAAAGGTACAGGGATGGGAGAATCTTTCTCCAAGTCCGAGGTATCTGAAGAAACAATAAGAACACGAGGGATGTGAGATCCACCCTTGATGGAAAATACCTGGTGCACTGCAGACAGGGCTAGTTCAAGGGATCCCACAACCAATTATTGGTTAGGGATGAATTCATGATGGTGAATTTCCAGGGGAGTGGGATAAAGAAAGGATCACTCTTGACAAATCGTTGAATCAACTGGTGGAGGACTAAAAGAAAGTTGTTTTTAACCAGCCGGAAGGCATGGTGCAAAAATAGTCAAGTTTTCCAAAAAAAATTTGGCTTCATCCATATACGGACAAAGGTGAATGGCATGGTTCCCTTCACACAACTTATAGGGGTTGGCAAGCTTACCCTGCTTCTTAGGAGTTTTAACAACACTAGCTGAAGATATGCCCCCAACTTAACTCCCAGAAGCCAAAGACAACAGTGGACTACTGTTGGACCATACTTTGAGCACCTTGGGAATGCTAGGGCAATCTCGAAGAAGATGGTTTCCCTGGCACAACATGCAAGGTAACTTAACTTTACACGGAGTGTTAAAAGGTTCATCGAGAGCAGGTGTTTTAGAAGCAACAACTGCAGAATTAGCCTCTCACTTATCTGACTTCTTATTCTTAGTCTTCTTCTTCTTCTTAGCCACCTAGGTACTAGAATCCAAACTGTCACCAGGCAAAGTAGAAGATGCGGACAAAAAAATAGGCGAAGAAGGGGAGAGGTTCACCTTAGAAGCAACATGGCATTGCTCAGGAAGAAGAGTGGATGGCATGGCAGCCAAAACACTCAGGACCACAGAGGTTGAAAAAAACCAAACAGGAAACCCAACAGTTAACCTAGGCAGGGACAACGTTGCCATATAAGGAGCACCAACATTCCCAAAAGGAGGAAAAGGACTAGGATTCCCATCGGAGGGGATTCCTTGGTTGGCGAACTTCGAAAAAGTTTCCATTGGAAATGACCTCGAAATAAAACACTAAGGACAAAAATTCTAACCAGGAATATTTCGTGAACTATTAATTTTTAAGACATTGAAACAAAAATTTTTTGTTTCATATTTTAAGAGTCGAGAGACAAGAAAAAGGTGACTCTATCGCTTTCAGGTTGGACATGAGCTTGAAAGGACAAGAGCTCGATGATCTTTTCAGTTGAAAGAGTTAGTAAAGATCAAAGTGACTGCTATGGTAATCTAGGTAAATGGGTGTACCAGATATCTGTGAACTGCCATATACACCTTGGTAAAAAAATGAAAAAGAAATCAACCAAGGACTTGATGTACGTGCAAGTAATCTCCCCAAATGTTGTGTTTGGTGTATCACGGGTAAGATGCAACAGACTCGGCTTCCTATGGATAAAGGGTTTGCAACCTAATGGGGTCTCCCTTTATATACATGATGGTACTGGGAGCACAAGTCTGTACTAACACTGTCTAAAGCCAAAAGGCGAACGACAGCTACTAGGCTTAAAGACGCCAGAAAACGTCTCTACCTTAAACTACTAAAAAATGTTTCGTTAGGTTTCAATGATGCCTCAGGTTAATTTAGTAAATTCTTAAGTTGATCTTCAATTTACATTTCAATTTCAAGGCCCTATCGCATGTTGGATCTCATAAAACCTCTAGATGCAAACTATATGAGAAAATAAATCTTTCAATTCGATGAATGCTATCTAGTTAAGGGAAGAGCTTCAAACAATGATGCAACAAACAACAACACTGCAAACGAAATTTTTCCAAACTAGATGACTTTCACTATCCAAAATTAATCTAAAACATTAAACGATGTGAATAATGCAGTGTAATCTATGCAAAATCCTCTTTTTTGAAAACTATGCAATTGTAATCTATGCACAATTTCATTTTTTTTTTAAATAATAAGAATGCATTCAATGCATTTTTCGATGAAATGAGAATCTACTTAATGCATGCTTTTAATGAAAGATAATGCACTCGATGTGATTTTTAGCTTTCAATCATTAAACAATGTAATCTAATTTCAATGATAAATCTCAAAAAATACTCTTCAATGCAACGTGATTTAATGCATTTTAACGAAAAGCAATCTCTAAGATGATAACTAAATGAACGCAAATTTCCTTAATGAAAGGATTAATGCAAAAGGGATGCAAACAAACACTAAGAATGAAATCATTGTTTTAAACACTTTGTAACAAAATTTCTCAAAAGGCTACAAGACATATGAGGTCAAACACAAAGAGGACTTCCAAAGCATGAGATCAAAACAAGGCATTCATTCCCTTTTACATCAAGCAATCACGGAAAGAATACATTTCAGCCGAACAATGAGCAATGTAATCTATGCTCATATAGAGAAAATACCGAAAGGGAAAGACACACTGGTGAAGGATTTAGGGAAAAAATCTCAATTTTCACACACCCTGAAATTGGCACGACTTTTGTGGGTGAAACTAGCGCCAACTGGAGTGACTTGCTCACTGACAACTAGTGCCAAAGGCTTATTGGCATGGGTTGCTAACTGAAAACAAGCGCTAATGCTTGAAAATGAAAAAAAAATGAATTTCTCCCAACCAAGACCAGACTCACCACTTCAAGCAAAATCTAAAAATAACCCAGAAGCAAAACTACTGACCAAAAAAATCCTGAACAAGGGAAAACCCTAGCACCTACAGGAAATGGCACGAATTTCTGGTTGTAATCCATGCCAGACAGGGGATGGCGTAGGTGATGAAGTGGCAACTTGCGCCAATGGGCGTGACTTTCAGGGTGGAAACCACACCAATCAAGCCAACCATGAAAAGATGAAAATTTTGGAAAAGCAGAGATCAGATCTGGTCCTCTGGGGTAGAACAGGGGTCTAAGACCAAGGAAGGTGAACCAGAAAAGAAAATAAATCAATCAAAATCCAAGAAAACAACCCAAACAGAAGAATGAATAACTCCCACTGATCCCCAATGGAGTCACTAAATTGTTGAGGCAGTAAATCCCCTCTGCGGATAGAGGTGATCCCACTAGCCCAAATCGAGTCTAGCAACAATCAAATCATGCAATGACATTGGTTCCTAGTTACAAGAAAGACAAAGATCACGACGAGTAGCCTACCTCAAATGCCATGCAATGGTTGTCGAAGAAAAGATGATGTTTCCCATCCCTCGCTTGAGAGATCACAATCCTTCCGTTCGACACGTCCAAACACCTATACACATGCAAGGAAATGACAACATACAACGTAAAATCTAAAGCGTGTAACTATACATCAGTCATAGAGGATATAATTCATTGCATTACATAAATAAATTAACACATGAATGGAACCAAAATCAGAGTCGCTTATATTATAAATGACAAAAGGGAGATTACAACCAAATGCTCTGACACTATGATATTCCTTCGGTGGGGCTTGCAGCGAAGTGTGTCTCAATGAAGCCTGTCGGGAATTTGGACAAAGCTCTCTCTCATGGGGTTCTTCTCGGCTTTGCTTTCAATAGTTTCCTGGCTATAGTTTTCCTCCTACAAGTTCAGCTAGCTTGCTAAGGGAAAGGGAAAGCTTTTATAGATGGAGGAAGGGAAGTTGGGATCCCTATAATCATGGGATAGGCCCTATCTCTTAGGAAGTTTCCATGAGAGGTGGAAAACAACTTCCTATACATGGAGATCTAGAGCCAAACCACTCAACTTCCTTGATGATTCATTCTAGAGTTTGTTAGAACCAAACTTCTGCCATTTATTTTTAAAAAACATTCCTTAATGGGCTTGGCGTGAGTGAGACTTAGAGACAGTATGCCAATTGGCATGCCCTTTAGTGTGGATTTCCCCCATTGGAGCAAGGGATGAATTGACTAGTCGCGCCAAGGCTAAAACACCTATATTTAGGGTTTTCCAGAGGAAATGTTCTTCAGGAGAATGTTTATCCTTAGGCAGGAGGATGTTATGAAGGTGTTTTTAGGACATGTTACTGCTCACAGGTCATGGGAATAGTCCTACAATGTGTGGGACGAGGGATTGTAGGGATGGTGACAAAATACTATGTAACATAGATTATTCTTTATATGCATGTAGTTTCATGAACAATGGATTTTTCTACACTATAGAAAATTAATGTGTGCGTGTGTGTTTGTGTGTGTTTGTGTGTGTTATGTATGTATGTATGTATATATGTATGTATGTATATATATATGTGTGTGTGTGTGTCTATATATATATATATTTTCTTCTCAAAATTTGAGGTTTTTATGTATTTGCAACCCAAACCACCAAGTTTTTTTTTATCTCAAAGATACATGCGAAGTAACCAAATCATCATGCACATAAGCTTCCCACAAAAAACACGATTTAAATTCAAAAAATCATATGCTCATTCATAACACTAAAAATTGTTCCTCTTAGTAGGAACCTACAAATCGAGACTTTAACAGATGTGAAATTATGGAATCACATGGTAGGTGGAGAAATTCATGTATAAATAATCCAAGGAGGATAAAAAAATATAGAAGCATGGGAGAAAGAGAAAGTAGGCGGTGAGGAAGAATGATTCAGTGAGTGAGGGTCAAAGAAGGGGAACAAGAGAGTGTTATTTGAATTTTCAGAGTGATAGGGAAAGTGGGTGTGGAAGGAGTAGAGGAAAAGATATTCATGCGAGACACATGGAGGAGGAGAGAGAAAAATTTGGACGGGTCTTTTTATGTAGGAGGAATTAAGGGAGAGATAGGAAGATAGAGGGAGAGGGCATAGAAATGGAGAAGAGATTTTGTGTCTGGGTGAGTGAGAAATGGGGGGTTTTAATCTGGATTTATGCAGGAATGCAATAGAATAAACATATAACCATAAATACAAATATGCAAGAAATAACACTTCATTTCATTAATAACAAATAATTGAGATTTTCTTACAGACGGAATGGAAATAAACTAGCTAGGGCACTGATAGCTATCTCTAAGAAGAGATGTGGTGGCTACATGCCTTTGAATTGAGTTACAATTACGCTCGAGGGCCTATTTATTATTTAGAAACAATGATAAAACCCTAAACATCCAAAACCCTAACCCTAGGAGATGAAGCGCGAAAACTATGGGCCTCGTTTGGGTAAATTGGTGTTTCAACTTCCCAGGGACGTAACTTTGGCATACGATCTTTGTTTGATGCGAACCATACCTCGTTAGAAAGATATATCTTAGGACTATAAATTTTGAGTGAGAAACATCGGTTGCAACATCATTCCATGGACCCATGTTGCTACCGGTTTTCCAAAAAAACATCGTTTAGGGCCTCAAAGCGGCTCCAGAAGTTCATGTTCCGAAAAACTGCTAAAAATAGTAATCTGTGCCGAAACTAAAAAACTGAAAGAGACAATTGTGGGGCCCCAAGTGGAATAGGTGGGTGACTACCAATATCCACCTGGATCATTCCTCCCCCCTTAGGAAGCAATGGTATTGACCCATGGTATTAACTCATGGTATCCACCCATGGTATTGTAACTCAAAAAAATGCTATAAAAAACAAGCCTCACTTTTTAAAAGGACAGATTGTCCACCATAATGTAGCTTCTACAGTTATTCTTTGTTTTAATAAAACAAGTTTATTTGTGGTTTTATTTGTTGTGAGTTCTCTTTTTTTTCTGGCATTCTAATTTTGCAGATCTTGTTAGATCCATTTCAACCTTTTAGATCTTGGGGGCCTCCCCAAAGATCTGGATCAGTGGTATCAGATTCATGTGACGAATCCATGGGAATGAGAGTTTGAAGCATATTTTAGTTTCAATTTTTGGCAACACTCTTTAGCAAACTCCATGAATTTCTTGGGCGGCGAGTTTGAAGATCAGATCTGAAACTTTTGGTGAAAATTTTACAAAATATAAGACCAGACCTGGATTCCTTGAAAAAAAACACCCAAAGTAAAAAAAAACCGGCTGAATTGGAGTTCGGATGAGGGAGATATCGCTAATTCTAAATCAGTAATGTTGTAGAAAATATTCTCACGATAATTTGTGGACGGTGGCTCTCCTGTCATTTTTCGCACTTTTTAGTGCAAAATTTCAGATAAATGGCTATAAATCTAAGTTCCCATTGAAAATCACCCAATTTCAAAAAACAAATCGCTCGAATTGGAGTTTGGATGTGGTAGTTATCGTCGATTTAAAATCAGTTATTTTTTCAGAAATTTTGTGACGGTGATATAGTTCCAGCACAAAAATGAGAGTCTAGAGTCTCTATATAGTGGTTTCAAATATATCAAAAGATGTAGAATGATCATTCCATTTCCAAAAACAGGTTATAAAAAATATTTCGAGTTATATTGACTGATTTATGCACATTTTAAATCTGGAGCAACATTCGGAGCGGGTTCCCTTTGGAGACGTGCCCTCCCACCCCGCTTTAGTAGGCACCTACTTCACATTCATCGGTTTCAGCATAGCATCATTTGGCTTCGGTTATTTCGAGACGTGCCCTCCCACCCCAAACTATGTAGGCACCTGCTACTTCATCAACAATTAGCATCACGGTTATGGGTCAACCGCACAAAATCATTTTCATCGAAGTCCATTTTCTAGGTCGCACATTATTAGTAGCACAGTTGGTCACGAGCATTACAGGGTATCTCTATCCTCAGATCTTCATTTGTCATGATATTGGTTCATCCACAAACCCACACTTCATCAAATTCCATTTGCTAGGCCACACACTGTTAATATCATAGTTGGTCACAAGCATTACAGGGTATCTCTGTCCTCGGATCTTCATTGATCACGATTAAGGGTTAACTACACAAAACCTTTCTCTTCAGTGACTCTTCATATTCAACAAAGGCTTCTCAGGAGGGAACTTCATGCAATGGGGACCATTACTTCTTAAGGAGGGAGGAATGACCTGAATGGAAAATGGCATCCACCCATGGTATTCGTCCACCCATGTTATCCATCCACCCATGGAATTTACCCATGGTATTGTTAATGGAACCGACCCATGGTATTCATCCACACATGGAATTTACCCATGGTATTTTAAGTGGTATCCACCCATGGTATTGACCCATGTTATCGACCCATGGTATACACCTATGGTATCTACCCATGGTTTTGTAACTCAAAAAAGGGCTATAAATAACAAGCCTCACTTTATAAAAGGACAGATTTGTCCACCACAATGTAGCTTCTACAATTATTCTCTGTTTTAATAAAACAAGTTTCTTTGTGGTTTTATTTTCTTTGTGTTCTCTCTTTTTTTCCGGCATTCTAATTTTTCGAATCAATCCAGTAGTCGTAAACACGAGTTGTACTACGTATTGGCTCAGCTTAATGGTTAGATTATAAATATATTCCTTTGTAATGATAAACTAGGTGTTGAAATGAAACACACATTTGCTGGCAAATAAACAATCTTGAAAAGGAAACCTACTTAACCAATTTCATTCACTGCAAACTCCACCCTGCAATTAAACTACAAATCAATCCTCAATCATGTAACATTATTGCACTCACATTCTTCTTTTAAATCTCCTATGATAACTTGAAAACCTTAATCTATTAACTCCTCTCACTAACTTGAAACTATCACTTGAAAACTAAACTTGAGATAAGTAAAGGACACACACATTATTCTAATGAAAACCTCACAAATTAAACTAACTATAACTACTCTTCCTAATAAATTCAAGATTCCAAATTAACAAAAGACAATTCTAACTATTGCTAAAAGAAACCATTTCACTTCATGTAAAATAACACTTAAAAATCCTATTACAAATCACATTACAAATAAGCTATGATAACCTCAAATTTAAAGATTTTAATCTAGGTGAAACAAATTATTCAAAAACAACTCACTCTTCAAAAGCATGCAACTCATAATGAAAACTAAATCAAACTCATACCACTCGATAATGAAAACTTTAAATCACCGCTACATGCACAATTAAATCCATGCTGAAACTTGCTTTTATAATGAAGTGATTATACTATGAAAACAAGGATAATTCTAATTTAAAAGAGATTTAATTCTTAAGAGAAATCCCACTATGCATGAACAAATCAAACCTTGAATTACACTCTAATTGGCAGTGTTACTTATTCAAAATTAAAACATTACAGCCTGTTCTCACTACTAAATCAAACTTAGAAATTGGAAAACAAAATAATGATCTAAGTGCAGAATTAGGAAATATTAGATGCTATTTAAAAGACAATTTGAAACGAAATATGATTCTACAAATTAAACAATTCATAAATCTATGAAGAATGAGGGACTAGACTCCAGGTTGCGGTGGATCCTTGCCACTCCTTGGAGCAAGTCCTAAACTAACTCAACATTTAAAAACAAAAATTACAATGCTTATAAAAAAAAAACAAATGCAAAAGCCAAAATTTATTAAATTAAATCAAAACATCGAGTCAAATATTAATTAATAAATACATCATTTGTTGCTGCTCCATTACAATTATTGAGTTGGGAAATTCGATGCTAGATCTATATCAGAGAAAATCGACCCTGAGAAGCTCAACTTTTACACCTGAGGAATTTAATTGCGCCCTATATAATTGATGGACGGACTCTCTGATTCTGCACCCTCCCTACATTTTCAAAAGAGATTGATTTACATCTGAGAAATTTAATTGCTAGACTCTACGAGTCTGCACCCTTACGAATTGATGGACAGACTACCTCCTATCTAATCGATCCATCCCTTCCCATGGATTTGTAACCTAAATCTGATACCACTGATCCGGATCTTGGGGGGACACCCCCTAGATGTAAGATTTTGAAATGGATTTGACAAGATCTGGAAAATTAGAATGCTAAAAAGAGAGAGAGCACACAGCAAATAAAACCACAAAGAAACTTGTTTTTATTAAAATAGAGAATAACTGTAGAAGCTACATTGTGGTGGACCATTTGTCCTTTTACAAACTAAGGCTTGTTATTTATAGCCTTTTTCGAGTTACAATACCATGCGTAGATACCATAGCTGGATACCATGGGTCAAAACCACGGGTTAATATCATGGGTAGATACCACTTACAATACCATGAGTCGATACCATGGGTAGATACCACTTACAATATCATAGGTAAATTCCATGTGTGGTTGAATACCATGAGTGGATACATACCATGGGTGAATTAATATCATGGATAGATGTTACTTACAATACCATGGGTGAATAAATACAATGGGTGGATGAATACCATGGGTCGATGCCATTTACAATACCATGGGTAAATTCCAACAGTGGATGGATAACATGGGTAGATGAATACCATGGGGGGATGCCATTTTCCATTTGGATCATTCCTCCCTCCTTAAGAAGAAATGGTCCCCATTGCATCAAGTTCCCTCCTGAGAAGCCTTTGTTGAATATGAAGAGCCACTGAAGAGAAGGTTTTTGTATAGTTAACCCATAACTGTGATCAATGAAGTTTTGAGGATAGAGATACCCTGTAATGCTTATGACGAACTATGATATTAACAATGTGCGGCCTAGCAAATGGACTTCGATGAAGTGTGGGTTTGTGGATGAACCAAAACCATAAAAAACTAAGATCCGAGGATAAAGATACCCTGTAATGCTTTTGACCAACTATGTTACTGACAATGTGCGGCCTAGCAAATGGACTTCGATGAGAAGGATTTTGTGCGGTCGACCCATAACCTTGATGATGATTGTTGATGAATTAGCAAGTGCATACATAGCTTGGGGTGGGAAGGTAGATCTAAAAATAACCCAAGCTAAATGCTTCTATGCTGAAACTGATGAATGTGAAGCAGGTGCCTACTAAAGTGGGGTGGGAGGGCACGTCTCCAAAGGGAACCCGCTTTGAATGCTGCTCCAAATTTAAAATGAGCATAACTCAGTCAATATAACTCAAAATAATTATTATAACCTATTTGTGGAAATTGAATGATCATTCTGTATCTTCCTATAGGTTTGAAACTGCTATCTGGAGACTCTAGAATCTTAGATTCGTGCTAGAACTGTCTCGCCATCACAAATTTTCTGAAAAAATAGCTGATTTTAAATTAGCAATAACTCTCACATTCGGACTCTGATTCGATCGATTATTTTTTTGAAATTGGGTTATTTTTCAAGGGGACCTCAGATATATAGCCATATCTCTAAAAAATTTCACTGAAAACTGATAAAAATGACAGGAGAGCTGCCATCCACGAATTATCGTCAGAACATTTTTTGCAACATTGCTGATTTAGAATCAGCGATATCTCCCTCATCTGAACTCCAATTCGGCTGATTTTTTTTTGAATTTGCCTGTTCTTTTGCAAGGAATCCAGATCTGGTCTTCAATTTTGTAAATTTTTCACAAAATTTTTTATATCTAATCTTCAAAATTGCTACCCAAGAAATTCATGGAGTTTGCTGAAGATTTCTACCAAAAATTGAAACTGAAATATGCTTCAAACCCTCATTCCCATGGATTCGTAACCTGAATCTGATACCACTAATCTGGATCTTGGAGGGAGGCCCCCAAGATCTAAAAAATTGAAATGTATAACTGACAAGATCTACAAAATTAGAATGCCAGAAAAAAAGAGAGAACACAAAGCAAATAAAACAACAAAGAAACTTGTTTTATTAAAATAGAGAATAACTGTAGAAGCTACATTGTGGTGGAAAATTTGTCCTTTTACAAACTAAGGCTTGTTATTTATAGCCTTTTTAAAGTTACAATACCATGTGTAGATACCATAGGTGGATATCATGGGTCAAAACCATGGGCCAATACCATGGGTAGATACCACTTACAATACCATGGGTCAATACCATGGGTAGATACCACTTACAATACCATGGGTAAATTCCATGTGTGGAAGAATACCATGTGTGGATACATACCAAGGGTCAGTGACATTTACAATACAATGGGTAAATTCCATGGGTGGATGGTTAACATGGGTAGATGGATACCATGGGTGCATGCCATTTTCCATTCGCATCATTCCTCCCTCCTTAAGAAGCAGTCGTCCACATTGCATGAAGTTCCCTCCTAAGAAGCCGTTGTTGAATATGAAGAGGCACTAAAGAGAATGGTTTTGTGTAGTTAACCCATTACCGTGATGAACGAAGATCCAAGGATAGAGATACCCTATAATGCTTGTGACCAACTGTGATATTGACAGTGTGCAGCCTAACAAATGGACTTCGATGAAGTGTGGGTTTGTGGATGAAACAAAACCATGACAAATGAAGATCCGAGGATAGAGATACCCTGTAATTCTTGTGACCAACTATGTTACTAATAGTGTGCGGCCTAGAAAATGGACTTCGATGAGAATGATTTTGTGCGATTGACCCATAACTGTGATGATGATTGTCGATGAAGTAGCAGGTGCCTACATAGCTTGGGGTGGGAGGGCACGTTTCCAAATAGCCCAAGCTAAATGTTGCTATGCTGAAACTGATGAATGGGAAGCAGTGCCTACTAAAGCAGAGTGGGAGGGCACGTCTCCAAAAGGAACCCTCTCTGAATGTTGCTCCAGATTTAAAAGGAGCATAACTTGGTCAATATAAATCCAAATATTTATTATAACTTGTTTTTGGAAATGGAATGATCATTCTGCATCTTCTCATGTGTTTGAAACTACTATCTAGAGACTCTATACTTTTATATTCACACTGGAACTATCTCGTCGTCACAAAATTTCTGAAAAAATAGCTAATTTTAAATCAGCAATAATTCCCACATCCGAACTTCGATTCGATCTATTTTTTATTTGATATTGGGTGATTTTTCAAGGAGAGCTCATATCTATAGCCATTTATCTGAAATTTTGCATTGAAGACTATGAAAAATGACAAGAGAACCATCGTCCACGAATTATCGTCAGAACATTTTCTGCAACATTGCTGATTTAGGATCAACGATATCTCCCTCATCCGAACTCCAATTTGGCTGATTTGTTTTTTTAATTTGAGTATTTTCTCGCAAGAAATTCAGTTCTGGTCTTTGTTTTTGTAATTTTTTCACCAAAACTTTTAGATCTAATCTGCAAACTTGCTGCCCAAAAAAAATTCATGGAGTTTGCTGAAGATTGCTACAAATTGAAATATGTTTCAAACCCTCATTCCCATGGAGGCGTAACCTAAATCTGATGCCACTGATCTGGATCTTGGGGGGAGGCCCCTAAGATCTAAAAATTTGAAATGGATAACTAACAAAATCTGCAAAATTAGAATTCTAGAAAAAAAGAGAGAACACAAAGCAAATAAAAGCACAAAGAAACTTGTTTTATTAAAACTTACAATAACTATAGAAGCTACATTTTGGTGGAAAATCTGTCCTTTTACAAACTGAGGCCTGTTATTTATATCCTTTTTTGAGTTAAAATACCATGTATAGATACCATAAGTGGATACCATGGGTCAAAACCATGGGTAGATACCACTGACAATACCATGGGTAAATTCCATGAGTGGATGAATACCATGTGCAGATACATAGCATGGGTCAATGAAATTTACAATACCATGGGTAAATTCCATAGGTAGATGGATAACATGGGTATATGAATACCATGGGTGGATGCCATTTTCCATTCGGATCAGGGGTGGAATAATTAGAGATGATAAAAGAGTGAAGGAGAGAGCATGATAGAGAGAAAGGTATATCATAATAGAGGGAGGGACATAAACAAAAAGTTTTAGTCTAGAGAGAGAGAGAGAGAGAGAGAGAGAGAGAGAGGGCGTTATTGTGGAACAAGTACTAATAAAGGGAGGGAGAAATACAAAAATAGAAAATGGGGTAGGGAGGAAGGGATGGAGCAAGAGCGAGAAGAAGGGGGGAATAAGATGGGTAGAAAGGGAGGGGGTATAAATTGAGATAACAAGAGAGGATATGTTAGGAGGAGAGAGAGAAGGAGAGATGGGGTGACAAAGAGATAGAAATAAATATAGGGAGAGAGAGAGAAGGAGGGAGTGAGGTAGACATATATAAGGAGATAGAGGAAAATATGTAGGTGGGAGTTAGAGGATGAGAGAGAGACACACACATGCAGAAATAAGGGGGTGGGGGTTAGAGAGGGAGAGAGAGTGAGGGAAGAAGAGATAGATGAATATATATATATATATATATATATATATATAGAGAGAGAGAGAGAGAGGGGTCGTTGTGAAGGAGGGATAGAGAAAAAGAGGAACGGGGGAGAATGGGTGGTAGTTAGGGAGAGAGTGAAAAATATATAAATAGAAAGGGAGAGACAGGGAGACATAGTGTATAGGGAAGAGAGAGACAGAATGGAGAGTGAGACAAACATTGAAAGTAAGATAGATATATATGAAAAGAGGGGAGGAGATAGAGACAAATTTTGGGTGGGGGGGTGATATATGGTGAGATATATATATATATATATAGAGAGAGAGAGAGAGAGGAATCCAGAAGAGGGAAATAGAGAGAGATATAGACAGAGGCGTATCTAGGAATAGGTGGAAAGAAAGAGAGAAATTATGTGTGATGGGGGAGAGTGTGATAGAGATAGTGAGGGAGTGAGGAAAAATGAGAATAGGAGGGTATAGGGGAAAGTATGGATGGGAGCGAGAGAAGGGATAAAAAAGAGAGAAAGAAATAATTATGTATATGTGGAAAAAAAGAAGAGAAAGAGTGGGAAAGAAAAAGAGAGAGGGAAGGGGTGAAAGGGATAAATAATAAGTTAGAGAGAGAGAGAGAGAGAATAATATAGAAAGATATGACAGAGAGAGAGAGGGAGAGAGAGAGGATGATATATAAATATAAAGAAGGAAGGATGGAGGGCGAACTATATGGATATGGATGGGAAATGTAGAGGAAAAAGGAGAGAGAAATGGATAGGGATTTAGAGGTGGAGAGAGGGTGAGAGAGTGATGGGGGAGAGAGGGATAGATACTGAGGGAGTGAGTGGGAGAGAAGGAGCACGGAAGAAGGAGAGACATAGAAGTAGATACATACATACATACATACATACATATATATATATATATATATATATAGAGAGAGAGAGAGAGAGAGAGAGAGAGAATGGCAGATGGGAATATATATATATATATATATATATATATATATAAGGATAGAGGGATAAAGAGGGGAGAGGAAGAGGGGAGGGAGATAAGGATGGAGTTGGAGGGGGGATCTAGATTGAAATAGGGTGAGACTAAGAGAGATATATAGAGAGATATGAAACGAGACATAGATAATGGGAGACAAAGGGATATAGAGATAAATGGAGAGAGGGGAGAGATAGGGCGAGAAGGAGGGAAGAAGAGAGAGAGAGTGACAAGGGAGTGGTTGAGAGAGTGAGGGAGAGAGGGCAGTAGGAGAGGGGGTGGTATGAGAGAGAGGAGATAAGGAGAGACAAAGAGAAGGGGAGTGAATATGAAAGTCGAGAAGAAAGAGAGAGATGGACGGAGGGAGAAAGAGATATAGATATATTGGAGGATAAAGTGGAGAAGAAAATTAATGAGAGAGATAGAGAGGTGAGAAAGGGGGAGTTAGATAAAGAGAGGTATAGATGCAGAGAGAGATATGGGTAGAGTAATGGAGGTAAAGCGACAAATATTTTGAGGTAGTGATAAAGGATATAAAGTGAGAGAGGGACAGAGATTGATATTGAGAGGGAATAAGAGAGATATAAGTAGAGACAATTATATAAATGGAGATAGAGAGAGTATGTGCGTGTAGGTTTTAACATTTAGCAAAAATTACTTGCAAACGAATTCTTAAAACATAAAAATAAACAATATCAAGAACATAAAACAGATATACACAAAGATTTTCCCTTGCCCCCAAAACTGATACTACAAGATTCATTTTTCATTTACTCCTTTCCATGTTACAATATATATATATATATCGAAGCATTCATAAACCACAATCCAGTAACCCTATATTAGAACATAACTATAGTTCCCTTGATTGGATCTACAAAATACCATGGGTAGAAAATCATCATGCCCAAAACCATGTCCAAAACTCATGCAAAAAACCATAGGTACATTCTCCCACATATTATAAGGTCAAAATTTTTTTCCAAGGGCACTACACCAACCACCCTACAAACCCCCTGATAGGGGCTCTTTTGCCACTCCTATGACCCCCCCTGTGTGTTCAACTTGACATCGGAAGAATATAACACACACCCAACATTCTCCCACTTGTTTTATTTTCCACACAGAGGCTCACATGAGATATAAGTCATTGGTCCAACCCTGTAACTCCCATTTTTTATCTACACCAAGGAAAATTCTCAGTTCTCATATACTTCATCAATGCATATGCAACATTCATCAAAGTGTCCACCTTTACTAACAAGACCTTTTTGTCCTCAACCATATCCCTCACAAAGAGATATTAAAAATTAATATGTTTTTTCTTTGAATGATAAGAGGGGTTATTTTCAAATAAAATTACACTTTGGCTATCACAGTCTATCCTTATAGCTCATTGTATGAACCCCATACTTGAACACAACTTTTGCAGCTAAATTTTTTCCTTGCTTGCATGAGTGGTTTCCATGTATTGAGCCTATGTAGTTTAAAGAACCACTATAAATTGTATTTTTCTCATCCCACTGACTACTCCTCCTAACAGGTTAAACACATACCCACTTATAGATCTTCTCTAATATAGGTCTCCAACATAATATACATCAACAAATCCATAGATGTCCAAAACGTTTTCAAATCCTAGTCTTCCTTGGTAGTACAAATAATAATCACTAGTGCCATGAAAATACCTTAAAATGCCCTACACTGTTGTCCAACACTCCTTTCCTGGTTTTGACATAAACATGCTCAATCCTCCCACTGAATGTGGAATTTCTAGTCTAGTAGAGACCATTGCGTACATCACGCTACTGACTCTACTTTCATATGGAACATGGGACATGTCCTCTTCCTCTTCTTTTGTCTTCGAACACTATTCAGAACATAAATTTACACTTAAAAGAATAGGAACCTTCACCATTTTACTATAAATCATATTAAACGCCTGTAGTAATGTCTCGAAATAATTCCTCTCGTTTAATAAGAGCTTCCTCTTTTCCCAATCTCATTTAATTTCCATGCCCAAAATATAGTTTGTAGCACCAACATCATTCATGTCAAATTTGGAGGACAATGATCCTGGATAATTTCTTTTTCATTTCCAATCAACAACATATCATCCACATATAAGACCAAATAAATAACACAGTCAGCAAGTAATTTAAAATACATGCAGTGGTCCCCTTTTCTTCTAGTGAGGCCATGTCCTTGTATATATGTATCAAATTTCTGATACCACATCCTTGGTGATTATTTTAACCCATAGAAAGACTTTTTTAACATGCATACTAGTTCTTTCATTACCCTTCACTCCAAAGAATTCATGTTGCTTCATGTAGATCTCTTCTTCTAGATCATCATGAAGAAATGTTTTATTCACATCTAACTGTTTTACATCAAAATCAAAAGCAAAAACAATAGATAAAAGTAAGCTAATAGAATATAACTTGGAAACAGGAGAAAAAATATCACCAAAATTAATTCGTGACACCTCAGCATAACATTTTCTCTACCTTTCCTTCTGCATCCATATTCTTCTTAAAAACCCATTGATTTTCCTTCCAGTTGACAACTCCGCTAGATCCAAAACCTCATTTTTGTCCAAATATGTCATTTCATCAACCATGAACTCCTTCCAGATTTTTCCATCCTCCACATCCACTACCTCCTTGATAGTTCTGGGATCATATAAGTAATGGATAGATCAAAAGTTTAATAGAAAGAAAATGGAATATACCTTTTGAGTTTCCTTCTATCTCGAACCGATCTTCTCACAGTTGTATTTTGTGGCTCTTCATCTTCTGATTCATGTTCCATTGTAGAGTCTGATTCTTACTCCTTTATCTACAAATTTATATTCTTAGGTTCTTTTTTTAGGGCTTCATAATTAATAACATCTTTAACCTCTCTAAACAACACAACTCGTTCATACACAACCTTCCTTATTTCTAGGTTCCAAATTTATAACCTTTTAAACCATCCTTATACCCAATAAAGTTGCACCTTTCATATTTACTGTCCAATTTGGTTCTTTTTTCCTTTGGAACATGTAAATATGCAACCCATCCAAATACCCTCATATGTGAAAGAGAGGTTTTCTTACCAATCCATACCTCATGTGGAGTCTTATCCTCCAATGTCAATGAAGCTGATATTTTAACCAAGTAACATGTAGTGTCGACTGCTTCTGCGCAAAATTCATGTCCTAACACTAAACCACTGAGCATGATTCTTGTGATTTCCAACAACATTTAGTTCTTTATTTTCTTAACTCCATTTTGTTGAGGCGTATATGGAGTAGTATGTTGTTTTCCTATACAACACTTCTTAAAAAAATCTTAAAATTACTTCTTGCAAGATTCTCCACCATTATCTGTGATCAACACCTTGATCTTCTTCCGTGTCTGTTTTTCCACCAGAGCCTTAGATTCTTTAAACCTATCAAATCCTTGAGATTTATTCCTCAGGAAATATATCCATGTATTCTTTGAAAATTCATCTATAAATGATACATAGTACATAGAATTACTTGGTGATGGAACCAACATAGGTCCAAACACATCATTGTGCACATGCTCCAATATCCTATCCACCCTCTTAGCATGAGAGGGGAAACTCACGTTATTCTTCTTCATATATACACAATGCTCAAAAAATTCAAAATCTAGAGATAAATTATACATACCTTCTACCATACCATTACCATGTAGTATTTGAAGGCCCTTATCTCCAATATGTCAAAGCCTTTGATGACATAGCATGGTATTTTCTCTACAGAGAA
The DNA here is from genome assembly GCA_034641835.2 of Pinus albicaulis. Taxonomy (NCBI): domain Eukaryota; kingdom Viridiplantae; phylum Streptophyta; class Pinopsida; order Pinales; family Pinaceae; genus Pinus; species Pinus albicaulis. The sequence continues at coordinate 1,131,615,625 of CM076577.1, read as the reverse complement.
CAATATTTACATATCCACTTTTAGGAACCACAGAACTCTTGCACCCATCAATAAAAATTCTACCCAAACATTTGTACAAAGTTCCAATCCGAATTGCTTGCAAAAATACTAGTCCTCCCCGAACTATCTAGTAGGCATCCCTCTCAAACATTGTTGTTACACCTACATCATCCATATTACTTGCAAAAATCAGATTTCTCGCTAATGAAGGAATATGCAGAACACCAAGAAGCATTTAAATCCTTCCACATTGCAACTTCAACTTGAATTTTTCATGTCTAACTATTCTTTTATTCTTGTCATCCCCTAAGAATACATCATGACCATCATATTTATCATACACGTAGAAAAAATCCCTATGGGCAGTGAAGTGAAAGGATGCACTTGAGTCAATCAACCATGCCCCATGATCTACATGTGCAATTGAAGGAGAAGTCAAGTGCACATCCCCACCTTCATCTAAGGTGGTTTTTGCCTCTATACAATGAGAATAATCAGATCCCTTTCCTTTCTCAATATATTTAGATCTATAGTAATTTTTATATTTCCATTCCTTTCTACATTTCCATCGCACATTTACAAGTTTTATTGGAGATGTAGATCTCCCTCTAGATTTATATCTTCCACTTGAGGACTAGTTTTTTCTATTATGTTATCGTCCTCGTATAGAAATGGCATCTCCATATTTTTCCATCTCATCTACTATGACAGCTGTTGGGACTCAGAAATGTCATATTTTCATCCACCTTTCCCTTCACTATTCCTTACATTTCATCATCACATTAACCTTTCATCATATCATTTTCATAAATACATTTGGGTTTCACCTTCTTATTTTCCACTTTATTCATTTTTGTATTATAAGTGAATTTATGATTAAATATTAGAAAATATACATGTTTTTATATATATCTCAAGAATATGTGAGCTTTGTAATTTGTAGGAGATATGTGAAGGATTAATTCCAAGAGACTTCTCGAATATCTCCTCCACCATTTTAAGGAGACAATTATTCAAGCCTATTACTAAGGAGAAGATCATGGAGGATTTGGTTGGCATATCTTATCCAATATATGTGAGAGATATGTGGAGGATTTGAAGGGATCATATCTTGTAATAATGGGAAAGTAGTTGAGAGTGGTTGAGAGAATAGTGGGTCTGTCATTATGAGAAGGTTATCTTCTTCATGTATATAAGAGAGTGCTCTCTCTTCATTTCATAAGTTTTTGAGTTTAGAGAGATAGTCTTGTAATTGGGAGAAGGGGATTCTTAGCTTTGATTCTTAGCTTTGATTCATATTCCACTTCGGTCCTGCATATATAGTGCATGTGCCTTGTAAGCCGACGAACCTGAGATTGAAAAATTAAATAGTTGGGCAAGTACTACAACAGAATTAAAGGACAATATTTTCACCAACATTTTGGCGCCGTTGCCAGGGAGGCACGATGGATTGAAGTTTAGTTTGATTTTTCATGCAAGTGTGTTTATACATGTTCCTAACTCTAAGGTGTCAGGGCGGTAAGACATGGGGAAGAGCCTACGCATCATTCAAGATATTGTAACAGGCTCGGCCTCATATGGGTCAGGGCATGTAGGGTGTGTTTACACTTATGCAAAGTGTGAATTTCAATTCCTGCAAGTGTGATTTTCAAATTCTGCAAGTGTGAATTTAAATTTTTTCAAGTGTGTTTGATTTCCGCAACTGTGAAGAGTGTTTTTTTTTCATCTATTTCAGCATGAGTGCTTTTATTTGCGCAGGTAGTTTATTTTCATTTAAGATTTTTAGATTTAAGTTTTGGGTGCAGTAACAATCCCTTTTTCAACATGGTTTTACAATGAGTTTCAGCTTGGAACTACTCACTCAGATCCTAGCAGAAGTTGGGATCTCCTCTTCTTTGGAAAAGGAGATCTTGACAAGAATTAAAGGTTCAACTACTCCCAAAGAAATAAATGAAGATTCAACATCTGAAGAATCCTACATATCTGATGGTGAAAAATCATTCGAATAGGAGATTGGGGAAGAAGAAGAGGAGTTACAACATGATCTAAGTGAGAGAAATTGTGCCTATCGAAGCCTTATCGAACAATGGTTCCAGGTAAGTACTCGATTAGATTCGTATTTTTATTTTTATTTAGTTGATTTGTAGATACAACAACTAGACTCATTCACTCTCAAATATTTTCATTTTTCATTTGAAAAATTGCTACTGAATATATTGTTGTTACTGCTACGTGAGTGGCTTCATTGGAAGTTTAATGACACGTAACTAATTTTTAAATTCTAATTAGTATAGAGTAGCTAGGCTTTCATTTTCAGTTTTTTCTTTCATTTTTAGTTTATCTTTTACCTAGAATAAGTATGCTCTCCTCCGCGCTTAGTGTGATCACGAGGATCAGAAAATAGGGATGATTTAGACTAATTTTAGGAATAAATAAATTCATGTTTTGCAATATGCATAATCGATTTTATTGTTAATTTGAAAATCATTTTTTGCTGAAACTATGTCTTGCTTGCAATCGATTGTGTTTTCTAGCCATACTAAAACCTGCATCAAGAAATTAGATGATAAAACATGCAAAAACAATTAAATCTGGGATTTCCCATGTTCATCCTTTCACTTGGGGCCAATAAAAGAACTGTGAGTTTTGTTGGAATGTGTGCAAACTTGTAAGTTTTTGTCTCCGTCTATTCATTTATGGTTGAGCCGTAGTGATGCCACCTCTCTGCCTAGTGTTTCATAAATCTGCAACTAGCAACAACAAACCAAAATGATGAGAAACAAACAAATGAAAGCACAATAAAGTAAAAGATACTTATTATTTCTTTTTTTTCATATTTCGAAAGCTGGGATTTTCTCCTGTGATTAATTCTCACGTTTAATTTGGGTTTCATAACAAAAACTAGGATACTATGCAGATGTTGATTTAGAAATATGGGCCAAAACCCATGAGTTGTTACACTATCTTTCGTATCTCAAATAATAGGAACCAAATCCCATAAGTATCAATGTCATATAGCTATTTTTATGGATTGGCCTTCCTAAATTTTCTGTCCATCGGCATACTTTATTGAGATTAAATGATTATGATGTTGCTTATTTGACGGATCCCTTCCTTACTGGCTGCGAGTTTTTCTCCATCGTTTCTCTTGGAGGAAGCATTATTATCATGGGATATAAACAAATCCAGCCAAAATAGGTAATGAAACCACTGTTGCATGATATTATTAGAGTTATTTTAATAACTCATGATATCTTTCTGAGGCGGGGAATTTTGGTGATACGATGCGATCATACATCATGGGCTCTTAGACAAGTGAATCCCCATTAGTGTATTCATACTCCACAGTTTATACTGGTAGGTCAAGAGAAGCATTTATATACACTGGACAACTGGATTTCTTCTTACGAGAATCCCCAAAGGGAATGAAAACTATGAGTATTGGTCTTTTCCTGAGCCTTGTTAGCTTCATTCTCCCTGTTATTTCCACACATGCTCCAGGCTGCACCAGCAATACTCTATCTGACTAAGTATTTCGAGCCCTTTTTCTTCCCCGACCCTGTATCATCATATCTTAGTTAGAATCATAACCACATTTTGGCAAAAATTCAAGGCGCTGACTCTCCACTCTCGTACTACCCTCACTAGATATAACACTTTGACTGATTGAGAACATTTATCGTCTTATTATACAGTAATCCAAGTAGTGGACACTCTCGAGTATGGGGGATTTAGGTACTCATGTTCCTATTCTTTGGATGATATCCATCATGTTACCGAGCCGACTTACTTAGTGGATCTGGTGTTCACATTTGGTTGCCTCTTGAAAGTGCTAGTTTTATAATCACTAATCGCAAAAGGGGATCTCATTGCTCTGTACTTGCTAGATATTGTTTATAGATGGGTGAGATCCTGAGTTGAGGCTATTGTCTTCAGGTCACAGGCCTTTAGAATTTACCAATTACCTTTTCTTGTGGTGAATTAGAGTCATTCATTCCAAAGCAAGTAATTCTGGGTTGTTTGTCAGGTCATAATAAGATTTTATAAGATTTTATAACCGTTATGAAAAGAGCATGCTTATGCGTATGCCTCTAATATGCTTATGCCTCTAGTAGGTATATTGTTGTAGTATTCTTTCGTACAAGACATTATTCTAAACACTGCTGAGAGCAACCAGTCAACAAGTGGGGGGGGAAATGATCACAACGTGCATTTCTCTATTTCAGGGCGTGTAGACTCCTTCAGGAATATTTGGGGTGTGCTTGAGTTGCTATTTTATTTATTGATACAGGAGAGTTCCTTTTGTTTCTTGCCAATACGACATGTGCAACCCGCACCCTTCAATTGAAAATCCACCTCATCTTAAAAACATACCTAAACCTAGTTTCCCTCTTGAGATCTGTCATCATCATCAGAGCCTGATATGATCTGAACAAAGATGTGATAACATCAATCCCGTGTAGCAATCAAACGTAAAATCTTCAAAAAGGACATTCTCTAAAGATGTAAACAATGTCATCAGTTTCTGCGATATTCAAATACAGTAGACTTAATGCAAATTACCGATGAGAATCAAAACACAACCCATATTTCCTTTGTTGTCTGACACACTCGTAAATTGGGTTGGATTATATTTAAATAAAAACTTAGTCCGGAGCCCTGAATGTACTATTCAAGATAGGGAGAGGAAATTTTTGATACCTTCTGCAAGCCAAGAGTCAAGCCATGGGTTGCATTTTATTTTGATATATCTTATCTTATAACATTTTTCTTTTAGGATTTTACGCCTAGAGGCGACATGCTAACACCAAGAACTCAGAGGAGATGTTTGACTCACAGAGGATTTTGCACCAGAACGAAACTGGAAATTGGCCCACGAGCTTTATGTCGATTCTTATGCTTATGCTGGATTTTATGCCGGAAGCTTATTTTTTTCTCATGCTCACTATCACCATTTTACACACTACTTCATTACACTAATGTTCATGATGCCAAGATCGTCTGCTTGATGATTGTTACTGGATACTTAGGAACGCTACAATTGAATGTTTTGAATATTCCACTATATCTGATGATGTACAGGTCCAATCTTGCAGAGAAGTAAGTGAGATTATTGCAGCAAATCGATGCGAATCATACTCTGCCCAACTTCTAATTGCTTGAATGAATTTAACAGTGCATCTAAGAAACCTATTTAACTTTCAGAACTTTAGTGACATGAATCAACAAGAAACTGAAGATTTGCTACCGTCGAGACAGTATTGCTATACTTTGCAAAGCATGCCAAGGAATGGAGATATGACTTTGATTTTTCCTGTTTTGTTTTTCTTTTTGCCTTTTCTTTTGGTGTGTATTATCAACATAAATGAAAAAAACCATAACAATTATAAAAGCATGAAAATTGAAAATGGACCTTTCAATAAATTCCTGAAAACAATACGAACGCATGTTTTTACGCTTAACACTAATTTGTTTTTTTGAAGTCACTTTGACAGCCATCGATGATGAAATCAGTGCAGGCAATAGGTTAACACACACTTTCTTTCTTTTGCTCACATTTGTACTTATTCTCGCATCTTACGTTTTACAATGCTCTCGCGAAGTTTTCATACAGGATTTGTACTAAGTTTTTTTAGGTTTTGGAAATGATCGCATTTTGTTGTTGAAGTGATTTTCAAAGATCACATAAATTTTTGAGAAACATGCCTTCAAAAACAACTTGAAGGAGTTGTAACTCATCGTAAACATCATGATGTTTGCTATTATCCAGAAACTTTTTGCACCTCTTGATGTTTGTTGTTACACAGCGACCATGCTAATACACCAACATTTCCACTTTTTCCATTATCCATGCTGTGACACTGTAACATTTCTCCTTCAAAGCCGATTGAACATCCTGGTGTTGAAGCCCATTTTCCATTGCCTTATCCTTCACGACTTCATGCACACCTATTTTTCTGAATCACATACATTCCTTTATCCTTTTCAGTTTATTTTTTGCCTTCTATTTTTCCTTCTGAATAAAACTTATTCCCTTTCCATGATTACATTGCCTTGTTTTCTTCGCCATGCTGATCCACACTGCTTTCCCGTGAGTTCTTTCCATTTATAGTCCTACCAAGTCTCCTTTTACAAACTCACGTTGACTAATGTGGGATTCCTTAAGGCCAACCTTTCAACATCTCTTACCCCATCGACCTCAGTACCTTATCTGGGATATAGACTAGAGTTCCTTTTGGGTATCTTGAGACTTGCATGCCTTAATGGCAAGTTCTCTCACTAACAATCATGGGAAAACATCAATGTCCCTTGCTCATTAGATCTTAAAAATGGCTTGACATCAACCCCTCTATTCACATTTCACAAGATGTACCTTGGCACCTTAGCACTCATTGACATCAATGGTGAGTTTTCCTTGCATTGGTTAACGGAATTCATCAATGGCCGGTAATCCAATGATTTCTCTTCATCCTCGACACCGACACATTCCTTCGCATGATTAGACTTGTACCATCAAGTTTTGTAGCAGGTGAAGACTATATAATTTTTCACGACTCCCTCAGCAGTTACAACAGCATGAATTCCGGTCTATGAGAGTACCACAGTTCCACTTTTAGCCTTTATCTTTTCCATGATTCAGCATCAGTAGTTCAAATTCCTTCATTTCCCATGATCTAGTTACAGTAACATCAACATTCACAGTTACATTTTCATGATCCTGCTACAGTAAAACCTTCCATGTTCTAACATCTAGAGTCACATATTCTTTGATCTAGAAATTACAGTAGTTGTAGCTACAATACCAGTCACGTTTTCATGATTCAGCAGTAGCAGCAGTTACATTCCTATTGCATAGTTCAACATTCTTGGGTAAGTGGAGGTATGTTGTTTTCTAATCTTTAATCATGCAATTCCTTATATGCTGACTTGAATATTTTGGAAAATTCCCTCATCATGCTCCATTTCCTTTCGTGACCCATGCCATGTTTCATGAGGAAATGCAACCAATTTAGTTGGCGGGGGGGAACTATATTCACTACATATTCACTAACCATGATTCCATTTTTCCACCACTATCACTCCATTTTTTTCTTATCTCATTTACCATTCACCAACATTTATTTTCCAACGATACTTTGTTGCAATTTTCTTCATACGCATTGATACACATATTGGCATGTTTCATGAATATTACAAAAGGGCTTTCATATGCACAGTGATGTTTTTTTATGCAAATTGATAGCTTATGATTTCCAGTGAGTGTTTACATTATTATTACAGCAAGAGAACATAAAACGAGATGAATGTTGTTAACACAAGAACCAACATTATTTGTATTCATGGTTGTCACACAAGAACCAACCATAAGAAAATGTAACTTGTTATTCATGTCTTTCACATATCATGGAAACATTCATTATTAAAAAGACATCATCCTGTAAAGCCAAAGTTCAGATGCCAAACATTCTTAAAGAGATCCATGCATGGTTGCATGAGAACATGCAACAAGTTCAGTTGGGGGGGATGTTGGGACTCGAAAATGTCGTATTTTCATCCACATTTCCCTTCACTATTCCTCACATTTCATCATCGCATTAACCTTTCATCATATCATTTTCATAAATACATTTGGGTTTCACCTTCTTATTTTCCACTTTATTTATTTTTGTATTATAAGTGAATTTGTGATTAAATATTAGAAAATATACATGTTTTTATATATATCTCAAGAATATGTGAGCTTTGTAATGTGTAGGAGATATGTGAAGGATTAATTCCAAGAGACTTCTCAAATATCTCCTCCACCATTTTAAGGAGACAATTATTCAAGCCTATTCTTAACGAGAAGATCATGGAGGATTTGGTTGGCATATCTTATCCAAGATATGTGAGAGATGTGTGGAGGATTTGAAGGGATCATATCTTGTAATAATGGGAAAGTAGTTGAGAGTGGTTGAGAGAATAGTGGATCTGTCATTATGAGATGGTTATCTTCTTCATGTATATAAGAGAGTGCTCTCTCTTCATTTCATAATTTTTTGAGTTTTGAGAGATAGTTTTGTAATTAGGAGAAGGGGATTCTTAGCTTTGATTCATATTCTTTTATTTTTATGCTTTCATGATTTTTCATTTGATTCTTGTAATGTAATTTGAGATAGATTTATTGTTGTGAGCTCACATATGTTTTTTTTCATTCAACTCTTGACATGTTGTATTACTTTTCCCTAATGCAATTTCGTGCTTTCCTAGTTAGTGTTTCAATGCTTTTCTAGTTTAATTTCCTGCTTTCCTAGTTAGTGTTTCAATGCCTTCCTAGATTAATTTGATTTCAGTAATTTATATTTGATTAGTTCCACTTCGGTCTTGCATATATAGTGCATGTGCCTTGTAAGCCTATGAACCTCGCATTGAAAAATTAAATAGTTGGGCAAGTACTAAAACATAATTAAACGACAATGTTTTCACCCAACAACAGCAAGGATATATCCCCCGATATATTCAACAATACTAAATATGAGATACACAACTATATTGTGCTATTTGTCTTTTGATCCAACTTCTCCCAGTATTTTTATTATATTGTCGTTGGTTTAGTATCCAGATGTACAATGATGCACTTATATTTATCCACCAGTACATTCTCCATATTGAGCTTACAAAACTCAAAAATCTAACCATTAAATTTCTTGATCTTTATATTTCTACCGCTCACCATTTTTTCTCGCCACAAGAATTGATCCCATATATCCCCCATTGAACAAGATCTACCACATGCCTAAGAAAAACCCTTGACCAAAAAAGGCATGCCATTGAAGCCAAAACAACTCTAATAGTAAATGCATGTTTTAAAACTTTGCAGAAATTACCTGCAAACAAATTGACCTGTTGCCTTAGCTTCATTTGTTGCCTTGGCTGCCTTTCACAAATTCACTCGCTTTTTTCCTTTGCATGCTTTTGTTGCCTTAACTACCTTTGTTATTTTGTTGCTTCTTTGCCTCATATTTCTTCTCTTTACTTTAGGTTATAATTCTATTGCTGCTCTTGTGCCTCTCTGCTACACATTGTTGCACATTGACTCATCTGATCCTTCGCCTTATAACCATTACTTCTCTGCTCCTTTGTCATTAGTGATAATTCTGGTGTTACTCCTTTATGTTCCTTTTCCATAAATGAAAATATTTCCAACATTATCCCCCTTTGGCATTGATAACAACACATCCAACGGTACTCCAGTACTTCCTGCGGGACTTCCTCCCCCTTTCATTCTGGGAAGTGTCTTATCTTCTTCTTCTTGCTTTTGAGAAGAGCCTTTCTTCTTCTGCTTACTTTTCCTTCCCCTTTGACATCAATGGAAAAGGGTTGCACATCTCCCAATGTAGATTCTATCTTTGCGTTTCCTCTCTCTGAGTTGTGTTTAGGCCTTCTTCTTTTGACTTTATACCATATTGCTCCAGACTAGTGTACAAGAATTGTTGGGAGAACACTTTTGAGAATCATTGAACTTCTATATAAACAGTAAGTTGATACCATCCCAAAGCATAGACTCCTTACACTTGTATACAAATCATTTTTTGATAAATATTGTTGTAGTAAAACTCGGCTAAATGCAACAAATCTTCCCATTTTTCGGGTCTGTCAATGACATACATCCTTAGCATGTCTTGTATAATTTGGTTGGTTCTCTCAAATTTTCCATTCATTTGAGGAAGGTATGTTGTACTAAAATTTAATTGAATGCTCATGCCCCCAAATAATTCCTTCCAAAATTTTGAGTTGAATTTGGAATCATTGTCTGATACTATCATGTTGGGTATTCCATGTAGCCAAAAAATCTCTTTGATGAAGATATGAGCAATTTGTGTTGTGCCAAAATTATTTTTCATCGATATGAAGTGATTTTCCTTACTTAAGGGAGCCACCGCCACCGTGATAAATTCATGTTGCCTCTTTTTCCTTGGTAGCCCTGTGATAAAATATAAAGAAATTATTTCCCACTTCCATTCAGGGATTGGGAGTAGATTTAGCAAACTATCAGGGTGTTGAAGCTCAACCTTTACATGCTAACACTCAAACATTTTGATAAATATTCAACCACCTCTTTCTTCATTCCTCCCAAAAATATTTTTTCCCTTAATGCTGTGATCATATTTTGGTATCTTGTGTGTCCTGCATATATTTTTTTATAATATTCATGAATTATCCACTCTTTCAAAGAATGTACACTGGGAACATACAATTTTTTTCTATAAATCATAATTTTTTAAAAATTCTTTGCATAACCAAGAATATTAATCTCCTGTAATTTTTACTAAATTTCGAAGTATTTTGGATCACTAATTATAGATTTCCTAATCTTTTCTATCAAATCTATATTAGCGTTGTTAACAGACACTTCCATTAGAGTGTAGGCATGTCTAATAAAATCATATGCTATGCTATTTTCTTTTCCTTTTGTGTTTGATATCAAATTCAAATTCGCCAAGAAATGGCATCAACCTAACTTGCCTTGAATTCAGATCAGGTTGGCTAAAAGGATATTTAGGCTAAACATGATCAATTACTAATTTAAATCTCTTCCCTAAAAAATAATGCCTCCACATATTTAGGGCATGTATGATAGGAGCTAGCTCTAAATTATATATAACATAATTCTTTTCACGTGTTTTCAATTTCTTGGATTATAAGATATCACTAAATTTTCTTGCATTAAACCTTCTCCTAGAAACTCCATCCAAGCGTTCGTGCAGAATATAAATTAACTATCTGGATCTACAAGTTTTAATATGGGAGCCACTATGAGTAGGTGCTTCAACATATCAAAGCTTTTCTGACATTTTGTAGTCCATTCAAATTTTGGTCCTTTTTTCTATAAGGATGTGATATAGTATGCTAATTTCGAGAACCCCTCTATAAATCTTCGATAATATCTCTTAATACCCATAAAATATGGGAAAGTAGATACATCCTTTAGTATGGGACAATTTAGCATGGCTCTAACCTTTTCAGGATCAACTTCTAGTCCTTCCCTTGAAATGATGTGGCCCAAGTATTGTATTACGGTTTTGTAGAACTCGCATTTGATAAATTTAGGATATAAATGATGTTCTCTTAAAATTTGCAGCACCAATTTTAAGATTTCTTTATGTTCTTCTTCATTTCTGGAATATACCAGGATATCATCAATAAATACTAGCATAATTTTTTCTAAACATTTGCTGAATATATTGTTCATCGAGCACATAAAACTTATTGGGGAATTAGTAATACCAAATGGTAATACTACAAACTCATAGTGTTCATATCTGGTCCTAAATAATGTCTTATGAATATCCTAATTTTTTATTCTCAATTGATGTTATCTAGTCCTTAAGTCAATTTCGGAGAAAACGATTTCCTCCTTCACATGATCAAACAGATCATGAGTACGGGACAATGGATATTTTTTCTTAATAATTAACTTGTCTAATTGTCAATAGTCGATACACATTATAAATGTCCCATTTTTTTCTTGAAAAATAACATAGCCACCCCTCACAGTAGCATGGTAGCCCTGATATAACCTTTGTCTAATAACTCTTTCAGTTGCTTCTTCAACTCTAATAATTCAAGTGGGCTCATTCGGTAAGGTTCTCTAGACATTAGGGTTTCACCGAGTACGAAGTAAATGGAACAATATATACCCTGTGAGGTGGAATACATGGATTTTCCTTCAGAAAAACATCACAAAACTCCTTAATTATTGGCAAGGTGTCTAATTTCAGTTCTCCCCCCTCTTGTTTACTTTTTTGTTCATGAACCATAAATAATTAACACCCCTTCCTTGTGTTTTTCTTCAATTGTAAAGTTGAAATTTTTCTAAATGATATGGGTTTTGGTATGCCTTGAATTGTTTTAGTTTGACCTTGATGATTCACACATGATCTAGGTGGATATTAGTGGAGACTTGCCTTTTACACCTATTCCTCCACTTGGTTTCATCATTTTCCTTGTTTATAGCAACATTTACTATTTTTAGTAGTTTTTTGGGTCCTAAACTTCCAGAGTAGTTTTGACCCCCTAAAAAAAGTTTTTCTGAGGTTTGTAGCATGTCCATTACCGTAGGAAAGGCCCATGGAAAAGCTTGTAGTAATTGGAGAGATGTTTTTGAGGATGTATCTTATGCGCCAAATGAAGATAATATGTCGAAGTTACGACCCCCAGAAGTTAGATGCCCAAAAAACCCCAATGGGGCCCACAAACTCTTCGTGATCCATCTCTTGGGGTTATGGTTTGTGTTGTTTGGGGTTTTCCCATGTTTTTAAATAGTAAAAACACCCTTGAGACTCATTATAACACAACTCAGATGATTGTAGCTATGACATCTCTTCTCAAAGATAAGCTACCATCATCCGAGATAATTTATTTCCATTTTTTCTGTGAACTTATTTAAGCTATTTTATGTTAATGAAATGAAGTTTTATTTCTATTGTATCTCTTCATTTATGTTTATTTCAGTATTTTTTTGTGTTCCTACATAATTGTAGATCAACACAAGTCACTATTTTTCTAGGCAGTTTATAATGCCCCCTGACTCTTTAGCTAGTCCATACCTATTAGTATATCATAAGATCTTAGGAGAAGTAAATTTAAGTTCATTGTTTTGGAATAACTATTTAGATTAAGATGGAATTGCCTTACCTAGCTGGTTACCCTTCTCTTCGTGCTAGTTTCTTACTATACCAACTAGGCAAGCTTATATTTTTTAGGCTTAAGTTTACATTTTTCTACCACCTATGATCCAACGTAATTGGAACTAGCCCATGGATCAATTAAAATAGAAGCATGTTAGTTGGAAATAGCACCTTCAATCTCAATCATTACTAATTGATGTTCTACTTTTATGTACTATAAGTCTATGCTTATTCTTGGCATATTTCTAGCAATATCATTCACAATGGTGGCTTCATGGACAACATGGATATTTAGAATGGATCTAGGGTTATGTATATAGTCCCTTAATAAATGAGTTTCAACACACGCCCAACATTTCAATGGTTCTTTTTTGTTACCTCCTCCAATATTTTTTCCATTCAAATCTATTTTTTCGACCCAACTTGCGATTGGGCTAATTGATTCACATTCCCCTTGCTAAAAAAATTATGTTGATGGTGCTTTCCAAATTTTTTTAGATAACCAAGTTTTTATTATTTTTCTAAAATTATTAATTTAGCCCTATCTGTATTCTACCAAAACTTATATCCTTCTCCATTATTCTTAAAATAATGGTAACATAGTGTTTCCTTCCACACTGCTTCATCCCTTATCTTTGGATTGCCAAACTTAAATCGTTCCCTATAGACAGTAGGAAAATAGTTCACAAATTATTGTAGCTTGGCTTTCCCTTCTTTAATGTAGGGAACACACCGCAAATAATTTGTAAACATTCTCACAAATTTGTCAATCATTAATTGTCATAACCTTAACTCATGGAACTCCTTTGCATGGTCATCATAATAATATTCATTGAAGTAGCAGTTCTTGAAATTCTTCCAGAATTCCTCCCAAGTTAATTTCATCTCCTCCAATAAATGCACACTTTTTTCTTCCTCCAACCAAAGAGAAGTTTTACCTTGCAATTGGTAAATGGCCAACCTAGCCTTTAAATCTCTCTCATATTTGTAAACTTGGAAATATTTGTTCATATTAAGTAAACATGCTTTTGCATCTTCCTCCTTTTCACCATCAAAATTAGGGGGCTTTATTTTTTGAAATTCTCATTGGAGTTCTATTTGTTTATTTTTCTTGTATGCTTTGGGATATGTTCTATCAGACTCCCCCCCACTTTCATATTTCTCTAATTATTTGCCCTTCTTTCCTCCTTCACCATATCAGGTTCCACTGTTTTATGGCTAGAGTTTCCAGTTAGCCCTCTGATCATTCTTTCATGTGCTTCATTGGCCTTTAACAACTGCTAATTGTTGCTACTCAAATATATGAGTTCTTGCTGCAGATTTCTAATCACATCCATGAACTGGGACATTTTTGAGATAGCCCCATTTCCAAATTCAACATACAAATATTCACCTTCAGTGATAGTTGGATCCTCCTCAATGTTATTCTATTGTAATATGCTTTTATTTTAACCTTGGAATTAAAAACAAAAACAAGGATTGGTTCTTCCTTACTATATCTTGTGAGACCTATATAATTCTTTGAATTATTTTTCTTTTTTTTTCTTTTTCGATGTTGGTTACATAAGGCCCAACGGTGTACATGGGCCCTCATACTGTCTTTCATAACTACCCTTAGATTTTGTTTTCTTAAGTTTATCAACCTACCCTTATCATACCATTTATGAATATTGCA
>CM076577.1:1130909146-1131001179 GCA_034641835.2 Pinus albicaulis | reverse complement strand
CTACGGGCCACGATGGTTTATTATCGTTTAAGACGTTCAGAACCATCTTGCCCCTGGCCCTGACGAAAAGAATTCCCTCGACTTTGGTTACATTTCTGTTGTTTTTATTTTTCTTTGGCTTTGAGCAAAATTTGTGATTTTTTACAGGTTCCTGAGAGCAACAGTGTTAGCGCAGGGCTGGGTTCGATTCCCCAGAAGGCCCGTTCAGGTGGGTGGATTGATTGATTTCGCAGGGAATTGCAATCCATAATGTAGAGATAGAGGTTGAGGTAGAGGTTTTCTTGGTGTATAACTGTTTTATCGTCTTTATTCTTTTCTTTATTGACTGGTATTATACATACAACATTTGTGAAGAGAGCTCATGAAGGGACATCGTCAGCGCCGCCCATTCCAGATGCTACCGCCACAGCTCTGCATTCCTTTTCTGGAGCAAAGGCGCCATCTCCTTCTAATTGTAATGGAAGGATTCGAAGCGTTTTGCCCTCCCCATCGGCGGCTAAATCAGCCAAAAGAATGGACTGTTTCTTGTATCTGTGAATCCACCTGCTTTCTTTGAGTTGGGATTCGGAGTTTTTTGGGGAGACTCGAAACCACAAAATTTGTGGCATTGCGTAGTTTTTTTGCTTGACTGTGTTTGGATTTATTGCAGAAACCTATTGGAACGAAGCCTCGCCCTGCAAAATTTCTTAAGGTATACAGATAGCCTCAGCCAACTGCTGTAGCTTCTCCTATTCTCTCTATTTCCAAAGGAGATTTATTATAAGCCACTGGGCTTTTCAAAATTTACAGATACCCAAAAAGTAGATTCTGTTTGATTGATAATTAGTTGTGATTTAAATTATGCGGGTGTCGGCAGCATTTTCAGAGCAAGAGGTCGAAGTTGCAGAGGTGTTGTTTGGATTTGCAAGGCAAATTACTAGTGCAGAAGAAAATTTAAATGATTTGAGTGAGCTGAAAAAGTGTTGAAGGGATTTCAGAGGGGTGTTGTGTATGAAGGGTTTTAGAATTGGCTATTGTCCTTTGGTCTGCCTATTTGCGCTTTATCGCGATTGGGAAGTGTAGAAAATTTCATGTTACATAGAATTTGGATTATCGGCTAAGAGCTTAGGCTTTACAGACCTCCGTCTTCACCATCCCTTAATCTTTACGTTTCTTAAGAATGGGTGATCATCTGGTTCTGTATGTTGACCGTTTGATAACTGCTTCCACCTTTGAATCTTCAAATACTGCCAATTTTACTTCAACACCATCTAACCATGTTAAGCAAGACGGGGTGAACTCTGTAAATACATCATCCCATTTCCAACATGGGTTATCTTCATGCCAAGGTAGTACATCCAAGCAAATTGATAGTTTTGGTGGAGAGAAAGGGGAATTTGTGGAATGTCGTATTTGCCAGGAGGAGGATGAGGACAGAAGCATGGAGATACCTTGCGCCTGTAGCGGCAGTATGAAGGTACGAATATGTGCTTGGCAATCTCTGTTTTGGTACACTTTTTGTCTGTTCTGGCCACTGGTTCAAATTAATAGGAAGGTTGAACACAACAATTTTATAATGCTTCAATGATTTTCCTGATAGCGTATTAGGACTTTGTTAACTTCAACAGTTGTTGCAGATTTTTAGCAAGGTTAGAGAATCTGTCTTCTAATTTTATATCACGAAAGATTTGGAATTATCATTTTGCTTAATAGGATCCTAGTGTTTGGTCGATACAGCTGCTTTTGAATCATCTGGCAAAGAATCATCTGTTCCTTTGTTAACCCGTGTTCTGACCTATTTGGGTATATCATCTTATGCGTATTTAGGTTCTGAATTTTGATAAACTGAGCCTTTTAATGATTGTGAAGTCTTGACCTGCTTATTGATGTATCCTTGGTGCGCCCTGTCTTTTGCATTTTGCAGTATGCTCATTGTAGATGTGTGCAACGATGATGCAATGAGAAAGGAGACACTACATGTGAGATCTGCCAACAGGTGAGCCCATATGGTCATATATTTTACATTTTCTGGTGAATGCCTCTGTAACTTGCATATCATGCCAATGTGCATGCACATCTTAAAGAATGGTTGATATTAGTTTTAAAATTGATATACTGTTATTTTAGAACATGCTCTAGACTGTTGGTTTGCATGTAACAATTCTGCTTCCTCATCTAATTTTGAAGGGGACCCTTAAACTTAGCACTGAGAGGACTATGTTGGTATAGCGTTAACTAAGAAATGTAGATTTGCTATTCTGAAATTACAGACTTACAAACCTGGGTATACAGCACCTCAGCGTCCTCATTCTGGTGGCATTGCCATTGATATCAGGTAACAATTTGGTCTACAAGCTAAGCTTTCTCCTCTGCAAGTTTTTTTAGGTTGCAATTAACTTTTCTGTTTTGACTGACAAATTGTTTTTTTTTCCTTTTTCCAATAGAGAATAGATGGATCATTAGAGTTTATATCAATGAAATAGCTGCTTTTGATACTGTACTTTCACATGGAATATTCAGAAACGAGGTCTTTTAGAGCTTATGGATTCTTTCTCATTCTAATTTCTTGGTGATCTCCTAAATCAGTGGAAACTGGGGATCGCAGTTAGACCTGGATGATCCTCGTGTGATAGCTATGGCTGCAGCAGAACACCGCCTTTTGGAAGCTGAATATGATGAATATACAGCAGGCAATTCAAGTGGTGCTGCATGTTGCCGGTCTGCAGCTTTAATTGTAAGCCAGTTTGTTTCTAAAATCTTTTGATTCAACTGATTATGCTTCTAATCATTAGTAATTTTTTAGTTTAGTTAGTATGGTAGCTTTCTAATTTGAAGCGTGTACACATGATAGACTACTTTCTGTAAGCATGTCTTTGATGGGATAGCTGTTAAATTCATTATACTTGTTCTGTGGCAGTTCATGGCACTTTTACTTCTACGTCACGCCCTAGCCATAGCTAGTGCTGGAGGAGATGAGGATGTTTCAACATTCTTCACAGTAATTTTCTTACTTAGAAGCATTGGTTGATATCATTATTTTCAACAGGAAGATGGTCATGATTCTGTTCAATTGTAACTTTTGAAGTTTTAAACTACCAATTTATCTGAAACTCCAGCTATTGTTTTTTTGAGCTTAACTTACGAGTTTTTTTCTTTAGGTTTTTGTCATCAGATATCTGAATGTATTTATCTGAAACTCCAGCTATTGTTTTTCTGAGCTTAATTTACGATTTTTTTGCTTTGGGTTTTTGTCATCAGATATCTGAATGGGGCAGCGCAAAGAGAAGGATGGTATCCTGGATTTATTTCTATATGGCACATCGAGACCAGGGTTCTCATGTGGGTGATCGTAGTTATGAGGGTTTTTCTTGTAGCAGCACTGTTTATACACTAGCAAAACCTTTCGCGTAAAAATATCACTTCAACATCTCTCAAGGATGATTCCAATCCTTGTGGATACAGTGTCCAAATCAGAAAAATGGACCAGGCGCTGAATCACATGACTAACCCTAATATTGTTCATAACAGTAGCACCAAAAACCCCACGAGCAGAGCAATTGAGCAAGAAAATATCATCAAGCGGGTGTTTCGTCGATACGGGAATGATCCATACTTGTTCATCCAAATGGGGGCATACAGAGGAGGCCCCACCATGTTTGTTGTGGTTGGGCTTGCTTCCAAGCCTCTCCACATTTTTGCGAACCCACGATTTGAATGAGAATGGACCCCCAAAAATTCATCTGCTGGGAAAATGAAGGGCAAGGCCTATAAAATGCTCCCAGATGACGGCTATGGCCGAGTTTACACGGTCATGGTTCTTAAGTGCGTGTTTTCTCAAAGCGTGGGCACCGATGGAAATGGTGGAGAACTCATTATTCATGCATTTAATGGTAGCGAGTTTGAGAAACCAGAGAGAATCATTACTCTGAAGGAAGAACAGGGTACTTACAATGGCTCTGTTTATAGCCAGGCTCCTCCCTATGATTATCTCTACTATGGTTCCTCGCTGTACGGTGACCTGAGTCCTCACCGTACGGTGATCTGAGTCCTCAGAGCAGGTGGGATTCACCCCAAATTAGAAAGGTGTTGGAGCCATGGATTCGAGCAGGTCGTGTGACATTGCAGGGTATAACAGAGCAGGAAAAATATGATGGGTATTATCATAATCAGTTTCTGTTTGTGAATGATTGTTTGCACAGGCTCAAATTCATGGTGAGTTGGACCTTTTTCTTCGATGTAGATGAGTATTTCTATATTTCTCATGGGAAACCTCTGCAATCTGTAGTGAATGAACTCTCTAATTTTACTCCAATCACCTTTAAGCAATATACCATGTCCAACAAGATTTGCTTGCAGAATCAACATAGGCGCAACAAGTATGCCAACAGTACTGATTCTAGGTAAGTGTTATGGTGATTTTAAATAAATGTTGTTAGTTGTTTTTTGAGCTTGAAATTGAATGTGATGATGATAATTGTATGGTGCAACGAATGGGGAATTGACAAGCTCGTATTTAGATATGTGAATAGAGGAGCAAAGAGAGATTGCAAATATACATTGCAGGCAAGAAAAGTGTGGGCGACTGGAGTTCAAATGTCCAAGAATATGAAAGGAAGAACACAGCATAGGACAGAGGATAAGATGATGTTTTACCATTTTCATAACACCATCAACAATAGAGGAGAGCCCTACATTGAATGGCTTAAACCATCTAAGAGAAATAACGTGACTTGGGTAGGAAGAACTTCATATATCTATGATGGTTCCATGAAAGCTGTTGCAGTTAAACCAATGACCTGCGAACCTCTGCAATAAACCCATGACCTGTGAAAAACAATGCAGGAAAACATTTGGAATTTGTGTTGGTTTAGAGGCTTGTATGGCACCTCCAATAGCAGATAGCAAACCTGAATCTCAACCTCCTCAGGTCTTATCCTTGTACCTAATATTATGTTAATGCTATTCATTCAGGTCCTTTCCTTGTCCCTAATATTCTGTCAATACCATTCATTTCAGAGAGAGACAACGAGCGTTTGTAGAGTGTATTTAAATGCAGAGATGGTTTTGAATGATGCACATGTATGGATACTGTTTAAACCCTCAAACCTAATCATATAAATAAAATTCAAACTTGTATTGATTCTTATAGACCTGTGTAATCGTGTAGCAAATTTCCCCTGAGCTACTGGAGTCCCACCTCACAAGAAGTCAGAGTTTCGATCGATTCAGAACTTTGATAAATTCTCTTGACTATCTGGTTTGATTTATATTGGGAAAAACACTGGGCATTATTTTAGTATACACGGAACATGAGCCATGGTGTAACTCTGATCATTCCTGAAATAGCTATCTAATTCATATCAAGTTTGTTGTGAGAAAGAGGTTCCCTTTTGTTTTGATTAGCTTACTCCATTTCTTATTAGAGCAGATGTATTTGGTGACTGTTCACATCATCCGTAGGTGTCTTTTATTAGTCTCTGGGTTTCAAGCTTACTTCGTGACCATCACCTTCACACATAATATGATATGTTGGTTGAAGCTCTAGATGGTGGTGGATTTTTCCTAGTAGTCAGTAGATGCACTGGGGTTGAAGAAATAGTTCTTGAGTCCACCCTCTCAAAATTCGAAACTTGGCGGTTGCTGCACCCTCCGGCTGTCATCTCCTTCCTGCGCGCGTCGGGTCGTTCGCGACCGTGCTGCTGTCGCGTCATCCCGCCTTCGGCGTTCCGGCGGGTCATTTGTTAAAATGATCAAGTGCTAGTTTGTATTATTATTTAAAAGAAACATGGGATGATGGGAGGGGTTGTCCTATATATGGAAAAAGGAAGGAGGCTTTGTATTTTTGTAGATTTTAATTCTCAGAAGGAATTTTTGAACCTAGAGAGCTGAATTAGAAGGGTAATGATTTGGATTGGAGATGCTTATGATGTCATAGTGGATCCTTGGAACCATTTGTACCCTGAAGTTGGAAGTTAGATTTTATTTTTTGTGCACTACTATTTGAAATAAAAAATTAGTAGAAAGCCTTTAAAAATTTATTCAATTTTGATTTATTCTCTATTCCAGAAGATTTTATGCTTAACACTGTTGTTAATTTCAAACTTTCTTCTCATGTTGGTCAGATTTAAATTAAAAATGAATGATGAATTCCTGTAAACCTATGTGTCATTTTTTATAGCTAGTTATGATGTTAAATCGTGCATGTTTTTTTTGCTCCAATTGTTGTTGTATTATATGAACTATTTCTCTGATTTATCACTTCATTTTATATCTAGTTCAATCCATCCACCTTGCTCTTGGTTGTGATTGGAACTATTCCCTTTCTTGATAAAGATAATTTAGAAAAGTTATTTTTAGATTAGCGATATGATAGTTCTTTGTGTTGTTTGAATAATAGCTTAGGTCACATTTAGATTTAGTAAATAATATCATACAATCTCCTTACAAGGAGAAATCCTTTAAGTGGAAATTGGGCCCAAATACCAGTCAAAAACACCATTCCAAACGGATAAAGGTCTAATTGGGACCTTGACCGAGTGATCTCCCTATTATTGGCTTGGTCATTTCCAAGCATTAACACCCACCTAGAAAGTACTAAGATTGATGAAAAATATATATTAATCCATTTTTTTTTCTAGCTCAAAATAAAATGAAGCAACAAGTTAGATAACAGTTCTCAAAGAATTCTTTTGTAGAAGTGGATCATGTGTTCTTTTCCTCCAACTTTATAAACATGCATACTCTAAAAGACAAAATATTCTAGAAACTTGCACCAAATTTTTATAGATCCTATGATATCATCTAATGCATTAGAAAAGTTGCTTACAAACATGGTGTCTTCACTAGTAAACCTATGACATAGCATATGCATTGATGGGATATTAAAGAATACCCCTAATTTCACTAGATATTGATAAATATCTCCCAAAATGTTTTTCTTGAGCCCCCTTATGCCTCCCCACCCCCCAACCCACCTCAACTGAACCAATATATTTTTCCAATATTTAAAAAAAAAACACTATTTTTACTAGATACTCATTTTTATACCCCTTTGATACCTATAAACCCATTGATACCCTGCAATCTCCACACAATACCTACAATATATTGACTTTATTTTCATAACTAAAAAACCACTTTATGAATGACTGTGATAAGGTATTGGTAAACAATGTCAAGCCCCCATGCTTGAATCTTCTAGCTCAATCAAAGATACTTCCTATCCTCCATGTGTCTTATCTAACTAAGGTAGTGGGATCCAAATTCAAAGTTCAAACTAGCTTGCTAAAACTAGATAAAAAAAGGGTTTGATTGGATCCAAATTGAAGTATTATTAACTACCAGAGAGTGTCAATTACACGAACACATGATCTGAGAAGCATAAAATTAGTGGAAAGACATGTGGCTAGAATAATCCACATGAAAACCAATAGCAATTCTACAGAAATTTCCGCACTTCCTTTAAGTGGAAATTGGGCCCAAATACCAGTCGAAAACACCATTCCAAATGGATAGAGGTCTAATTGGGACCTTGACCGAGTGATCTCCCTATTATTGGCTTGGTCATTTCCAAGCATTAACACCCACCTAGAAAGTACTAAGATTGATGAAAAATTATATATTAATCCATTTTTTTTCTAGCTCAAAATAAAATGAAGCAACAAGTTAGATGACAGTTCTCAAAGAATTCTTTTGTAGAAGTGGATCATGTGTTCTTTTCCTCTAACTTTATAAACATGCATACTCTAAAAGACAAAATATTCTAGAAACTTGCACCAAATTTTTATAGAGCCTATGATATCATCTAATGCATTAGAAAAGTTGCTTACAAACATGGTGTCTTCACTAGTGAACATATGACATAGCATATGCATTTATGGGATATTGAAGAATACCCCTAATTTCACTAGATATTGATAAATATCTCCCAAAGTTTTTTTCTTGAGCCCCCTTATGCCTCCCCACCCCCCAACCCACCTCAACTAAACCAATATATTTTTCCAATAATAATAAAAAAACATTATTTTTTCTAGATACTCATTTGTATACCCCTTTGATACCTATAAACCCATTGATACCTTGCAACCCCCCCACAATACTTACAATATATTGAATTTATTTTCATAACTAAAAAACCACTTTATGAATGAATGTGATAAGGTATTGGTCAACAATGTGAAGCCCCCATGCTTGAATCTTCTGGCTCAATCCAAGATACTTCCTATCTTCCATTTGTCTTATCTAACTAAGGTAGTGGGATCCAAATTCAAAGTGCAAACTAGCTTGCTAAAACTAGATAAAAAAAGGGTTTGATTGGATCCAAATTGAAGTATTATTAACTACCAGAGAGTTTCAATTACACCAACACATGATCTGAGAAGCATAAAATTAGTGGAAAGATATGTGGCCAGAATAATCCACATGAAAACCAATAGCAATTCTAGAGAAATTTCCACACTTTCAATCATGATCACAACTCTACATTTGAAGGGGGAAAGCATGTTAGGGTTCTACCCTAACCTATCTATTTTATGATACTTAGGATTTAAATAATTAATGTATGTAGCCATATTATTTTAATAAAGCCCCATAAGTAGTTAGTGGATGGTTATTTAATGTAAAATGGTCTTGACTCATAGGTAATTGGTACTCATTAATGATGAGAGCACAAGTAAATATTTTTGTATTGAGAATCTATTTATAAAATTAGAAGGAAATGTAATATTTGTCAAGTATTGTTATAATTAAAACTTTAATCATTAAGAGGTCATCCTACCTTAAGGCACTCATACACATGGTTCTTTTTTTATAAAATATCAATACAAATTTTATCTTTTATTCTACATGTTTGTGTTTCTCTAAATATCTTATCATTTGTTATTCAATTTTAATGATCACTATTGTATATGATATAATAAACATATCTTATTATTTTATTTATATAATTATTTTAAAAGCTATATTTAAATAATAAATACATAATAACTTAAATGCATACAATTGAAAAGCTTAAATTAACTAATAATAAATTGAATGTGTATATTTAAAAAGCCTATATCATAAAAAAATTTAGAAAAAATTCCCTTTACTTTTAACTTCAAAGAATTATTCATATATTAATGACAAGATTGCTCCCATATTAATGAAGAGTAAGGTTTATGATACCTTCAATTCCTTGAACACTATTTCACAATACCCTTAAATATGTCAAGGATCTGGTTGACCTTTCAAGTAGAAAAGGTGTCTACTTAATCGGTCGTACTATAGCTATTTTCCTTAGTAATTAAGGTTATGTAGTCCTTTTATTCATTAAAGTCATTCATATAATTAACCTATGAACACTATTGGCAATACCTTTAAATATGTCAAAGATCTAGTTGACCCTTCAAGTAGAAAAATATCCACTTAATCAGTTCTACTATAACTATTTTTTAAGATTTTTTTTAAACTTTATTCTTATTAATTTAATAATTTGACTTTTTGGTAAATATGACTATATTTATTTTCCTTACTTCGAAATTTTTTTATTAATATTTTTTTTTATCATTAATATTTCACTTATTTATATTTTTAAACCACATCACAGTTCTCATCGTTGTCACAGCATGATGAGCCACACCTATTACCTCAAAACATTTACCCAAATGTCAATTTGTCATATGTGTGAAGAAGAATAAATGTAGTATTATTTCATAATATATTATTATTTAAAACTTAACTTTTATATTAAATAAATTCATATATTTAAATTTTAAAATTTAAAAAAAAAATTATATATTTAAAAAGTTATTTAAATATTAATATCAAAATATCTTTAAATAATTAAAAAAATAATTTTTTTAATAAACAATTTTAATATAATTTATTTATTTTTTCTTATAGTATTTTTAAGCAATTATCTATAAAATTTAATTATATATTTAAAATTTAATAATATTTAAAAAAAATTAAAATTTTTATATTTTTATATGATAGTGGTTAACTTCGATTGAGCCAAACTTTGGTTTATCCAACCTAAAGTAATGAATTATTTATATATTTATTTTTTATTTATAAATAAAAGTAAAAGAAATTATATATTTAAAATTTTATTTAAATATTAATATCAAAATATATTTAAATAATTAAAAATAATTATTTTTATTTGAATAAACAATTTTAGTATAATTTATTTAAATTTTCTTATAGTATTTTTAAGCAATTATCTATAAAATTTAATTATATATTTAAAATTTAATAATATTTTAAAAAAATTAATTTTTTTATATTTTTATATGATGATAATGGTGGTCGTTAACTTCCATTGAGACCAAACTTTGGTCTATCTGACCTAAAGAAACGAATTATTTAGTTTATTTTAAAATTGTACTCCTATGCTCAAAGATCTTGGAGAGAAGTGTTCCTAGCTCACTATAATTTTGACATGTTAAAAGGCTAGGAAGGTCGGTATTGCAACAAATTTTATGAAACTGAGATCTAATGTAACACTTACCTCCTCATAGTCTTACTTTTACTACATAATATATTAAAAAAAAAAAATTATAACCATATACATGCTAACTATACATAATCTAAATTATGTATTTTTACTTTAGGCATTTACTTTATCCTCTTGCAATTATTCAAAACATAAACATATTAACAAAATCTATAATTCGCATTCACACATGTTAACAATACTTAACCCTAGGAATTTGGCAATATGATACTATATCAATGAGTCTGACATATTTTGTACAAATGTTACATCCTTGGGTACATATTTTATCTTTTATGCGTTCGCCATATGGTTTAAACAAATCACATAATTCCCAAAGTAAATCAACCTGTAATTGCACTTAATGTCTGATTAGGAATTATATATTGTTTATTTGTTTTGTTCGTTCAAGTTCATTACACCAATGATTAATGCCAAGCCTAGGTAGTGCTATGGTCTCCATCTAGCATGGTTGGTTGTCACCTCCTACATCGTCAGATTGTCTTCCCTCACGATCGACGGTGATCCGGCATAAGGAATGGGTTAGGGTAACTACCCCTTCCCCAATCCCCACGCCATTGTTCCATTGTAGTTTCACGTCGGAGCAGTGAGCTCGACTTTGCATCTGTAAGTTTCAGAGGTTTGTTCTATGGCCCGGTCTTCGCCACAAGAGCTCCATTAAAATCAGGTAATAAGAGTTTGTCCTTGCCCTACACATTTCCTTGTTGATATTCATAGCTGAATTTATGCAGCGTAACCCTTCGGTGCTTCTGGTTGGCTCCGCAGTTTGATTTGTAACAGAGCAAGTCCTTGCCTGTCTTTCATCTCGACTGATGGCTTCACTTGTTTTTCATGGCTTCATGGCTCGAAAAAGCCCGATCCTGATAAGATTTTCATGCCTACATCTCCCAATAATTTTTACATAATTTTATGTTTTGGGTTTTCTGAGGTTTCTAACTCAATGACACCTATTTATTTTTTATTGGATGATGTCTAGGCTCATTTTGGTGAATGAGAGACATTTTGGCTTGAAGACTCGAAGCCAGATCAATTCCTCTTGTTCCAGGTAAGAGCCTCTCACATTTTCTCATGATACTCTGCTTATGGTAGTTCACTTTGTAATGCTCTGCATTCTCATGATTAATCTGTAGGAAAAGGCTTTTCTGGTTTTCGGGTGCATAAGACCTAGTTAGGCGTTTAGCTTTTGTTAAGGGTTTTAATTAAACTGTCATTTCTTTTGGGCTCGGCCCTGTTTCAATATAAGTCCACTGGATTTTATTCTTGGTGACTTCTGGACTATTTCATGAGGGTTAAATTTACAAGCTACATCTCTATTTCTTTTACAAACTTTCAAATGTAACTATGGATACTTTTTCAGTTATGGAAACTGTGCCTACACAGTCGAATTTTTATTACATTATGGTTCCTCGGCGTTTGCTCTGATTTGGCTCTGTAATTCATTAAAGCTCCACCGTTAAATTTTGTATGATATGCCGCAATGATTATTGCTAGAATTTTTAGTTTCTTTTGTGGATCATAGACTCGGTTCATTCCATTTTTTCTTTGGGTTATAATAATTTATTATTTGCACAATTTTGGTAACAATCTTCATTCTTATTCTCGAAGCATTCTAGTTTAATTATTGAGTGAAAATTTCTCATTTATTACTCACTGTGGCCTCTATTGATCCGACAAGGTTATTCATTGGGACCGGAACTGGGACCTTGTTAT
Organism: Pinus albicaulis; assembly: GCA_034641835.2. Lineage (NCBI taxonomy): Eukaryota > Viridiplantae > Streptophyta > Pinopsida > Pinales > Pinaceae > Pinus > Pinus albicaulis. The sequence goes on along the minus strand of CM076577.1, from coordinate 1,130,988,992 downwards.
TGGGTTCTGGTTCTAAACCCTCAACCATCCAGTTCTTGGAAATTAACTAGTTTCTACAGATTATGGTAATTTACATTAATTCCATTTACAAGGGTTTGTATTTTCTCATATTCCCTATGGTAGCGTATATTCCACATTGAACACTACTATAACATGTACTAATGTTCACATAGTTTCTTACAGTAGTATATAATATACATATGCATCAAAGTACCTGTATGTTTTTCCTCAACACCGCTATGTCCACATGTATTCTGCAGTTTTCGTTCCAATAGTATGTAATTTTATACATATTCTAGCACAGTCACCTAACTCTACTTTGTTACTATAGTAACATGTATTCATTAGTCATTAGGCACTGATAGTAGAAATGTTAAGGAAAGGAAAACTGCTACTTCATCTTTTAGTTACCACACAAAGAATAATAAAAAGAACAGTGTTTAGTTCCTTCCTGTAGCTTTATTTTTCTGTGTATATGTATCATGCATATTCAACTATTTTCATAAAATGTTTTTCTAGATGCATTTTCTATTCTTATTCTGAGTAAATAGAAACTCAGACGTATGTTCCTACAATTTCATTTTTCTTTACTCTTCTATAATATTTGCATCATAATTAAAAACATTAAACAATAAATTAAGTGCATTATGTACCTACTTCAGAGTACAGGCTTTGCCTCAGTAACTGTCGGTCCACCCAACCTTGAGCGAGGCGATTACGTCCTCTACTCCCCCCTTGCTCCACACCAGGTTGGAGGTAATTGTCTGAGACAAGAAGTCTGACCTCGGGATTGTAAAATCCAGTCTTACTTCTCTAGGGTGAGTTCCATGAGTTCCACTGGTACTCCCACCAGCTCTGGACAACTCAAAACCAACATCCACTGCTTAACCCTCTAACTCTTCTGCACAGAACTCCATTCCCTCCTAGATTTTTCCTTAAATCCTTTTTGGGAAGGTAACTATCAGAACTGTCTCAACCTCTTCTTGGGTTTCTTGGAATATTTTACCACACAGTTACTTTCACCTTTTACTCAAATAAAATTATCATTTAATTAAATCTTTTAAACAAAATTCATGTGTTAATGTTATTAATGAATGCCTCATTCATTACTAATCTGGAATGTGTCATAACAATTCATGTAACAACAAGTAAAAAGTAAAAGAGTAAAAACAAGAAGTTACATCTTCCCCCGCTGGAAGAAACACCATCCTCAGTGTTACTCGTTTTCTAAGAACATCTCCGGATAAGCCTCATACATAACTTTTTCATCCTCCCAAGTAGCCTCCTTTGGGCCAAAGTTCTTCCACTGCATTTAAACTTGTGGGATGACTCACTTCTGGAGCATTATTTCTCTTCGATATAGGATATGCTACAGTTCTACCAGGAACTTGTCGTCCAGTTCTACCTGCAAGTAGCAAGATTTTGAATTAGTTCAAATCAGAAAATTATTGTATGCAAATTGTAGGACTTTGTCGACTTACATGTATACCCTGCCAATGTATTATGTGCTTAGAATCATGTACGTAACGCTTCAATAAAGACACGTGAAATACATTGTGCACTAATATATGGCTTGGTAAAGCCAATCGGTAGGCCACCGGCTCTATCCTCTCTAAGACCTCGAAGGGTCTACAGTAGCGAGGAGCCAACTTGGCACAAGCATTCCATCGCAAAGTTCTCTTCTTTGGTTTAATCCTCACATACACATGATTCCCAAACTGCAAATTCCCGAAAGGTTCTTTTTCTATCCGCGTAAACCTTTTTCCAGTCTTGTGCCGCCTTCAAATTCTGTCTACTTTTCTTGACTTCCCACTCCATCTCTTCCAAAATATCTGGTCCAAGCATTAGCTTATTCTCTGGTCTACTCCAGTTTATAGGAGTTCGACATTGTCTTCCATACAATGCTTCGAAAGGGCTCATCTTAAGAGATTCTTGATAATCATTATTGTATGAAAACTCAACCAAATGTAGGTATTCCTCCCATTTCGTTGGTTATTGCATCACATACATGCGCAACAAGTCCTCTAAAAATTGATTTACCCTCTCTGTTTGCCCATCTTTTTGTGGGTGGTAGGCAGTGCTAAATTGTATCTGCATTCCCAACCCACTAAATAGCGTCTTCAAAAATGCTGATGTAACTTTACATCACGATCTAAAATGACTATTTGGGGTATATCGTGCAATCTGAAGATCACCTTCATAAAAATGTCAGCAATTTGCACTATCTTATAGGTATATTGTAGAAGGATAAAGTGTGCCACTTTGCTAAGTCTATCGACTACCACCATAATCGAATCATTATGCTTTTTTTTATAGGTATCCCAGTGATAAAGTCAAGGGAAATGACTTCCCACTTCCATTCAGGCACTCGAATTGGCTGAAGCAATCCCGCAGGGTGCTGATGTTCCACCTTAATTTGCTGACACTCTAGACACTTGGTCAAATATTCTGATATGTCCCTTCGCATCCCCGACCAAGTGTAATATTTTCTGATTGCTGTTAACATCTTTTGATATCTCGGATTCCCGGCATAGGTGCTCCTACGATACACATCCAAAATAATTCTTTTTAGACTATTCTGATTGGGAATATATATCCTCTTCCAAAAAACAAGAAGTTGTTTTTCATTGAGTTCATATTCGGACTACTTCCCTCATCTTTCATCATATTTTACTTACTGCCACAAGTTCTGATATTCTGGGTCCTCCCTTGTTGCTTGTTGTAGTGTGTTTGGTGCACGTATTTACGAAATCACACCAACTTAAGGGGTGTGGTTTACCCCGTTAATTTATTGGTAACAGGCAAAAAGAGAAGTGGAGTCAAGTAAGTTAGTTGAACATGTTAGAATCAATAAGCACAATATATAGAGAAAGAAGCATGCATATGTAAACTAAAACTAAACACAAATAAACAAAAGCTCTGAAAAGAGTCAAACGACAACAAGAATGCAAACGGTGGCTCTAGGCCCCTCTTATTGAGCGATGGTAGTAAGAAGGGTGAAACTTTACCCTCTTGCCAAAGGGCCCCTAGATAATGGTTCTAGGTCTCGATGCAAGGATGTTTTTATCCCAAGCTTGCCTCGGTGTAGTCTCCCTCTCTCTCTACTGTGTTGGACTAAAATTTCCAACAATTGAGTCCCCTCTATATTCAGCTCCGAGTCGCACACTGCTAGTATTTCTTGGGCAATTCTGGCTAGCATAATAATGTGATCACCAATTCTTCATCTCATGGTGGCCTTGTATAGGAGATTTCGAATCCTCCCTTCCCTCTCTTGGTACATGGAGGATTGTTACGGAAGAGAGGGGTATGATTCCTTTGTGTGCTCCAAATATTCCATTTTGTGCTCACATAGTGTCTAAGGAGGCGTTGGTGGCTGTCCTTAAGTAGCTTCATGTAAGGCATCACTTGTCCTTTGCTTTGTGTGGTCCCGGATAGTGACATTTCTCCACTTTCAGGAATGCGCGCATATCAGGCAAAAAGGTGCACATAAGGTGCTCTTAATGAAAGATTACGTGCGCAAATAGCATTTAGGACTAGTTCAAATTTGATTTTACTCAGACCTTAGAGAATTTTAAATACTTTCCAGATTCTGTATGGTCTTCCAACCCTGTAAATCCTTTGGCCTGAAATTAATTAATGTCATCTTCTGCTGTAAGATTTTCCAGTTTTAACAATTGCCCCCTAATGTGTGAGTTCTAGGAAGGATTGTATAGCCGAAATACATTGTAGTTTATTTTCTGTATCGTGCGTAGAGAGAGAGAGAGAGACCTGCGTGAAGCCTTCGAATTGAAAACACCCTGCACCAGTTCCAAGAATGACCACATCTTAAGGGATCCTTGTAAGCAAATAAAATTTACAATTCATATACAAATTTTCAACAAGGCAAGCATGTCACATGCTCGTGATGTTGTGGCTAGTTAAACAAAATTGACATATTATATGTTTTGTCCATGTCACTATTATGGTAGCGACATTGGCGGTTGTTGATGACGCCCATTGATGCCCTCAGGGGCATTTTTTCTTTGACAATAGGTGGAATGTGGTACCCATATGCGTAAAATTGGTATGGCATATAGTTTCACATTGTACGCATAGGTGCTAGCTAGGAACTTCCCGTGTAAGCACAAAGATGCTTATGGAGGCACTGGTCTTCGACGGATTTAATCAAAGTGCAATGGTTGTAAGGTATGATACCATATTGACATGAAATCTTTTGTCTTATTCGAATTTCAGGAGGATCGATGACATCTGTGGACAATGATGTCTCCCACAGTTCCACCTGAGGATGCCCCTTGTATGGAGAGGGGTGATCCAAGGTACCGCTTCCTTTTTGGAAAAGAGGTGTCGAGCTCGACAAAAAGGAAGCCTCAACCGACCAAGGGGTCACCAACATAAGGGGTCAGTGACCTGGGCGTGATGGGTTTAACATAGGCATGTTAGCGAGGGGTGAATGAAAACTGATGACGGGGATTCAGTGGCCCAAGGTTAAAGTACACTATGCAGCTTGGCGGCAGTCATAGTGATTTCTGATGGGGAAATTCCAGGAGTCGGTAGGACTTCCAGGGTAGGTATAGACCGCCTATTAATGTCATGATGGTTTGTGCGTGGGGGTGAAATACTCCGACCAAGGGTGCTCAGGGACTGCTTCCATGGGAGATAAGATGAAATGAGAGGATGTAGGGATGAAGTTCACCATTTGCAGTCTTTTTATACTTACCAAAAGAATAAAATAATGGGGTTTGGTTTGTACAAAACACAAATACAGATACCCCAAAACATAAAAGTGTTCGCTCACTGATGTTGTGAGGAAGGTGTTTTGCTGGGGTGGGGGTCCCATTGGTTGGTCTCATGTGTGGGGTTGATGAAGTGGGTGAAAAATTATTTCAGATGGGGTTATGTTGGTGGAGGTATGGTGGGCCAAATGCGAGGCGCGGTGGTGCGCTTTTGATCTGCTTGTACAACCTGGTCATCCAGGAAGGGGAGTTTAGCTTGTATGGTAAACTTAACCTTATGTGTGATGAATGTATGGGCATGAAGTGCTTCCTAGACTAAAGTGGTATGGCAATGGCATGACTTTTGTTGTGATACGGTCTACTGTGGGTGACGAGCAACATGGAGGGGAGGCTCTACCAACCAACGAGGATGTTTACCATGTGCAGGGTGAGGTGATGATAAACGCGATCGGATATGAGGACCCTATGGTTGATTTTTGATGGAGAAATGATGTCAGGATATGTAGAGTTGATTAGGACTCTATCATGCTGGGGGTAGAATGATACTTGCTCTGGGACTTTCAGTAGATGGTGCTGTGAATGGTTTGCGAGATTTTCCTGCAAAAACAACTACCTCAGGTGAAGGCATCTTCTTTATCAAAATCTTATTGAAATTCATGAGCTATAAAAAACAAGATGAGAGAGGGCATACTTGCCGGCACCGAAAAATTAATTTTTTGGGATTGTGATTGTGTGGTGTTGTAGTTCCTAGAGACAGCCTTGAGTTGTCAGAGACTAGTGCCTAGGATATCTTAGCTAGTAAAGAGTGGAAGGTATATCCTAAGACCATTATTCAGCTCAGGGCTCTTTACCATATCAACTTTTCTGATGAGTTACAGGATTTGATGGGACCAGACAGCTTTCATATCAGCAACATATAGAAACATGCAGAGGCAAGAGTAGAATTACTTACACAGATGCATCAGACAGCTTAGAAATAGCTTTCATTAAGGAGGGCCAGTTTCCAAAGGTTATATGGAGATTGTTAGATCAAGGAGTTTGCGGTGCAGAAGGTGAAAGAGGTGCACTAATTACCAATGGAAATGTAGTCGGAAAAAATATTCTGCTATAGTATGGGCTTAAGAACTAAGAATCCATATATACCAATCAGTTCTGAACGAACAAGATTCCACGATATTCAATACAGAGGAAATCTGAATGAAGTGTAAAACGAAACATCATATCATGTATGAGCCATATTTAAAGCGACATAGACCAGTAAAGCATGAGTGCCAAACAATGATAAATTCATACCCGAGCCGGCAAGTCACTCGCATTCCAAATCATGATATAGGGAAATTGAAAACAGTGGAACGAAAAATAATACAATATCACAAAGAAAGAGTCACAAACTATATATCATCAAGACTGGAATCCTCACACATAAATAAAACTTCTCTTCGTTGAAACCCCACGGGCTCTATGTATTTGCATTGATAATTCCACCACAAGCATACAAAACCCTTTACACTGCAAGTTTCTTAAGAAAATCTGGAACCCTTTTTTCTCATTGGATCTTACTTATATAGGCTTCTTCCTATCTCAGCGAGAAGATATTTTTTGGAAAAAATATCTTCTTCGCATAACCAAAATCTGTTAAAGGTCCTTCTCAAAACAAAAAAATTCATGATGAGGAATAAGGCCTCTCATCATGGATAGTCAGGAACTTGGCCATTTTCAAAACAAAAAATTAAACAATAGTCTGATTAAAAGTAAAATGCTGGAGTGGAGCAAAAAACCCACTCGAAACTTAAAAGAAACTAATTCAGTAAAAAGTAAATAGGCCATTGAGGCCGAATCATGAGTTGACAAGATTTCATAGGTGTGGAAGAGTTGAAGAAGTTGCTGATGTTGGAGGTGGGACGTTCGCTGATGAGCTGGCAATCTGGTTAGAAAAATGTGTGCATCTCTGTTGGCAGTCGGCTGAAGGTTCTGGCTTCGCGGCGAATCCCTCCACTTTGACATAGGCTTCTGTGAGGGCGTTGAAACCCGCCTCTGTAGGCAGCTTGTGCCTGATCAAATGGAGAAGGAGAAACTCCTGGATGAGGGATGAAACGATGGTTTTTCCCTTTAACCGAGCAATCTTATCTGACATGACGTCTATCCGGTCTTTTTCTTCTTGCAGACGTGTCTTATATTCTGTCAACGGTTGTAGGACGGACGGAGTGGTTGGGTCCCAGCAAGATGGGAGTCCAGCTGCTGTAATCTCGTTCCACACTACAACAAACCGGTCCACGTTTGATATCACCTGTTGCAAGGCTTTCAAAGCTGCATCTCGGGCTGCCTCTTTGTTGATGATTTTTTGACATTCGAAGGCCTCCATGAACCGACTCGGTATGCCATGCTTTTCCACTTCATCTGATTCTAACCACTGCAAGAAAGAAATATAGCTTTTAGCATGCTGAGTTCTGCCGGACACATTGAGATCTGCCTCTTGGAATTTCCTGTTGAGATAAAGTATAACAGCTTTTTTTTCCCCTATCATTTTCAGGAAAGCCCATTGTCCTGTCACTACTAAGATTATGTCCGACCAGATTATACTCCTCGCTTCTCTGAGAGTGATGTTCCCCTTCACGCAATTTTTGAGTTCAGCGATTGTTTTCTGTTGGTCATATTTTGTCTTCTTCTCCTGCTCGATCTCTTTTTGCAGTGTTTCTATCCTCTTGCCATTCTCAGCTGCCAAACCTTCTAGATCGGTGATTTTCCGCCTTGCGGTGATTTCCTGTTTCTCTAGCACGTCATTTGTGGCTTTTGTTGTATTCAGCTGCTCTGCGAGAGAGCTTGTTTCTGGCGGGGCTGTAGCAGGCAGACAGTTGTGATTGTCCCAGGAGTTTTGCAGCTCTGTCAACCTGCTCTGGAGGGTGGTGATTTTTTCAGCCAGTTTTTCTCTGTCTTCCCTCTCTCTTGCTAATGAATGAGCCAATTATGCTTTTTCCTTTTCTACTTGCACCAGCTCGGCCGTTTGGACATGGTGGGAGGCTGGTATGCTAGCCTTCCCTTTCATTGATGCGAGCTCCTTCTGCAGCTGGTCTTTTAAAGCGCCCTGCGGGTCTGTTTCTCCCGTATCTTTTCCTTTGATTTGGTCTTGGAGGAAACATACTTGATTTGCTCGGGCGCGACAGTTTGCCTATTCATTTTTCAAGGTAGCCCTTACCTATTCATGCTTTTCCTCCAGCTTCTTCAGCGCAAGGGTGACCCACATCATTTCGTCTTTTAGCATATCACATATAGTCTGAAACAGGTTATACAAATCAGTCGTAGGCACCTTTTTCATGTCGATTGCATGCTCGAGCACCCGATAGCTAGTAACACCTGAATTGGGATCCAAGAGGGTTTCCGCCATAGATAATACCAGATGTTCTGTATCCACGTTCACGGAGGTAGAGACCCTGGTGTGATATTTCTCAACGTACCCCTCCAGCTCAGCCTTATACTTATCTCGGATCGCTCTATTTGCTCGGTCCCTTTCCACTGCCCTTGGTGAGGTATGTTCTATGATGGCCTGTGTGGCTTCCATGAAGTCGGAAGAGGTGGTATTGTCCCTTAGCACCTTTATCCCTGCCTTACTTGTATCCAATTTTCCATACGTTGTGAATGGTTCAAGCAGTTGCTCCTCTCCTATGACTTCCGCCTCACTGGAGGCTCTTTTCTGCTTTTTGTGAGGGGGAACTGCTTCTGAGGTGCCTACTTCTTCTCTACCTATGCCTTTATTGACATCCTCTTCCTCCCCTGTGGCAGATGAATCTGTCTCCATCTGTGAAACCAAAGGCCAAATTTCGAGATTAGCCCTCCATTCCATGAACGACGTTGGCTCATGCATATAAGGTGCGGACTTGTTCCTTTTTCTTTTGTTCGAGATAATTTCTCGAGGATCATAAGCCCAACCCTTTCCCAGCCTCAGGTCCAGACCCTGCAACATTTTCTCAGCAATTGGGAGAGCAAGTCTCGAATTCACAACAAAAGGGTCGATTGTGGTGGGGAGCCTTACGATGTAACCCTTCTTGGCGGGGAAAAAATGGAGCTGATCGGCCTTGAGGGTCTTCCGGATATATTCGAGCGCATAAACTAGACCCACAGGAAACACTGGTAGCCGGTAAGGGGAAACTTCGGCTCCATAGACCCGAATTTCCATGTAATCATCGAATAGGAACCAATCCCCAGTGCTCTGGGATTTTCCGGCTTGCAGCCAGCTCTTCATTTCTAGAAATACCCTAGGTGAAGGTGCGTCATGAATAATAGAGTAGGAATAGACATGAAGCTATTCACAAAACTGGAATAACCCTCCCCCTTGGGTAGTTGGCGTACAGAGAAATTCCAGTCGAAGACTGGTCGGGGTTGGGAATTCTCCCGATATACCTTGTCTAAACCCAAACCCTCAAATTTATCAGTGTGTTGGTACAGGAAAAGATAGAAAACCATTGAACAAAAATGGAACCGACTAGTTTCTTGAAGCTCCTGGAACTGGGTTCGAATGGTCGTGGCAAGGAAACCAAGAATATCTAACACTACCCCCTTTTGAGACATGAGCCATAAAAAATGGATGCACACCGTGGAAATCTCTTTTGGACTTCCTACCCCTAAAAGACCAGCGACGAGAGAAAGGATGGGCCGGACTTCCTCTCTGAACAAACTTAAGGGAAAAGGTTCCAAGGCCGGGAGAGAAGTAATCTGATTTTTGGTTATAGAGGAGATGAAGGCTTTTTGGTTCTCCCATGGCTGTCTGGTGAACTGGGCGGCTAAAGCTACTTCGCTGAAACTGATGTATGTGGCATTGGTGGGAAAGCGAAGGGCTTGCTTGATAATATCAAGCGAAAGGGAAAAAACTTTGTTCCCTTGAGGAGAGGTGAAAGTGCCCCAATGTTCGTCGAAAACGTCTTTGAGCCAGGAAATAAAATCAACTACAGAATGAACCTGAGGGGTAATTTGGTGATACAGGCCAGACACAACCACCCGATATCGGTCTTTATTCCCAATATGACGTCTGAAAAGCTCAGGTTTAATGGTGCTGATATGAAATGGGTGCTGAGGATCGCGGATTCCAGCTTGTAGGTCGATGAAGGGGTCCAACCCAGGAGGGTGTCTAACTTCTCTGACCTAAGGTGTTTTTGGTTCGGCTTTCTTGGGTGTGCCCCTCCCCATGACTGACATAACAAACTTTTAAAAGACGAAAGGGAAAACAGAAAGCAAATGAAGGACGGAATACCTGTGCACAGGGAACTACTCTTAGGAAAACGACACGGGGGGTGTTGAAAGCGACTGGGTGGACCTTGGCGCTGGTTTCCAATTAGTACGTACCGTAGCTGGAACCTTGAGACCTCTACTGGAGTAAAAAAAACAAAACGAGAAACTGCTATCTTTTGACTGAAGGGTTTGAGGTAAAAGGGCGGATAGGTAAACTGAATGAGGAAGAGAGCCGTAAGGGCTCTGACAGTGGAGCAAGCGGCATGTGAGGATTGGGTGTTGGTTGAGGATAGGTGAACATTGTGTGCCAGGTTTAACACTGGTACAGGCCTAAGTACCAATTTACCTAAAGACTTACCTTACCTTAGTGCTGCAGTGAACCATACGATTCATGAAATATTTCATTCGTGGGGCATGTTGAATACTAGGCCTACCAGTCTTTAAAACCCATTTTTAGTTCTGCCACGTCACTACTTACCTCGGGCCCAACCCATGATTGTTCAATACAAATTCTGCGGGGGTATAATTCTGTTCCCCCTCTCGCCTCTCGACCCCCGCAAAGTTTCCCGTGTGTAGAATTCCCTCACGTGCTTGTTTTGGGGGTGCTTAACCTCTTGAATCCTCCCGCTTTACACCTTTCGTGTCATATGTTTGCGCCTTTTAATCTTTCGATTGCACGTGTTTTATTTTAAGCACCACATTTGTCACATCCTCATATCTCTTTTTAGTCCATCTTTTAAATGTCTCGACGCCTGCCATAACATTTAATATACCTCTGTCCAAAGGTCCTTCTGTAAAAAATGACTGGTGCTACTTTATGACCAACATTGGCTCCACCTGGGGACGGCACGTTTTACTCCTGAATGTGTCGAGAACTATGCAGACCGCCTGTTTATCTTCTGTGTGCACCATCCATTGTCCTTCATTTGCATCTTTAATTTCCTTGTTCACAACTCAACATGACTCATGCATTATTCAATTTAGAAAAGAAAACAACTACTAATATACAATATGATACAATTAGGCCCCCTCAGCCTAGCTCAGAACTGAAAGTAGGGTTTTAGGAATTGACCATTTACAGGGGCGTCGAGCAAATCTCCCTGTAAATTCTCCAGCCTGAAAGTGTTGTTACCGACCTGCTCTGCGATTTTGAAGAGACCGAACCAGAGGGGGTCGAATTTACCATGCTTTCCTTTATCAGCCCTTCATAAGTCCCACCTGAGTACTAAGTCCCCTGTCTATAACTTTTTGTCTTTGGCGTGTTGATCAAACAGTTCTTTCATTTTCTCCTGATATTTCTCCAGCCTCTGATTTACCTGACTACGAGTTTCTTCGAGTTGCACCAGCTGGTTAACTCTTCTAGTCATGTCATCAGGTTCTTCTTGACTCTCTTGCATGAACCGAGCCACAGGTAGGGCTAATTGTATAGGAAACATAGCTTCTCGTCCATATACCAGTTCATATGGAGATTTCCCAGTTAATCTTTTATTGGTGATTCTATTTGCCCACAGAGAAAATTTAAGTCGGGAATCCCAATTCCTCTGATTTTCATTAATAGTCTTCTTTAAGGCCCTCACTAGGGTTTTATTCGAAGATTCTGCCAAACCATTTCCCTGCGGATAGTAAGCTGTGGAGTGACTCAGGGAGATGTTATACTGCTAGCAGAAACCCACAAATTTTGCAGATTTGAAGGCCTGTGCATTATCAGTCACTATTCTAGCAGGGTAGCCAAACCTGGATATGATGTTCTCTTCCATAAATTTTATTATCACTGCGTCTATAGCATTCCTTGCAGGTATGGCTTCCACCCACTTCGTGAAGTAATCTGTAGCAGTCAAGATCCATTTGTGCTGGCCACTTGAGGGTGAATGGATTTCGCCTATGAAATCGATTCCCCATTGTTTGGAAGGTTCGTCTACATGAACAGGGATCAAGGGCAGAGCAGCTAACTTTTGATTTTCGGCAAATTTTTGACATTTATCACATGCTCTAACCCAGGCAAAGACATCTCCAAATAATTTAGGCCATTAGAAACCAGCCTTCAAGATTTTATGAGTTGTGCCCCACCAGCTGTAATGTCCTCCGCAGATACCCTCATGAAATTCGGTCATTATGTTCTCCACTTCGTTCTCTGTGAGGCACAGGAGTAGGATACCTGAAGGATCTCGCGAGTAAAGCTAGCCGTTTGCAACTATGTATCACTGTGATTTCAGCCTCAGTGCCTTGTATTTCGTTTTATCACAGCTGGGTGGGTGGCTGAGTGTTAGGAGGTATTCTACAATCTCCTTGTACCATGGGCTGGTGAGGTACTTTAGACGTGTTTGCGGGCAAGCTATCTCCACAGCTTGTTGTTCCTCTTCCCCTGCAGACTCTTTGCTTGCTATGATAGACAGATTTATGCCTAAGGCCTGATAGTTTGATTCAGATAGAATTTTTTCTAGTCCCTAGCCCTTAATCAGTTTGGTAGGCCGAATATCCAGATCGTATTCTTGTATTTTGACAATCCATCTGCCTCTTTTTCTTTCACTGTCACCCTGAATGAGAATGTCTTTAACAGCTGCAGCAAGCACAAATGCTGTGATGTGAGACTACAAAATATACATGCGAAACGCTTTGAGGGACTTTACTAGAGCATACGCCTGTTTCTCCAATATATTATACTTCAATTCTGCATCATGAAGGACCTGACAAAAGAAAGCTATGGGTTGCTCATACCCATCATCATTTTTTTGTAAAAGAACCCCAACTACTGTATGAGGTGAAGCAAAAGAGAATATCATAAATGGTTTAGCATAATCAGGCCCAGCCAGCATAGGGGCTTCAGCGAATGCATGTTTTATTCTAGCAAAGGCCTCCCATGATTCTTGTGACCATTTCACCTCCTTATCCTTCTTCAACATATCTGTTATATGCCTAACTATCTTAGCATAGTTAGGAATAAACCTCCTCAGGAAATTGATACGCCTTAGAAACACCTGCACTTCTTTCTTATTCCTGGGGAGGGAGATACCATTTATAACCTCCACTCTTTTAGGATCAATCTTGACCCCATCCCTAGTCACAATGTGCCCCAGGAGCTTACCCTCTTCTAATGCAAACAAAGATTTCTGAGGATTTAGGGAAAGACCATACCTCCTGCATTTTTCAAAAGTTCTCTATAAGTGTTGAATATGCTCAGCATCATCTTTCGAAAACACTGTAATATCGTCCAGATAAACCACCAGAAATTTATCTTGCTCCCCAACAAAAGCAATATCCATGGCCCTCTGAAAAGTGGCTCCTGCGTTAATCAGCCCAAAAGGCATCCTAGCGTACATTAATGTACCCCAAGGTGTGGTGAAAGAAGTTTTCTTCTGGTCCTCTAGGAGTACAGCCACCTGGTTATAACCTGAAAAACCATCCATCATAGACATTCCAGAGGCCCCCACCACTTTTTGCAGAATGTGGTCCATCTTCGGTAATGGGTAATTGTCTTTCAGGGGGGCTCTATTCAAATTTCTAAAATCAACGTACAACCTTATTTCTCCATTTTTCTTTCGGACAGGGACTAGATTTTCCACCCATTCAGAGTACTTTAATGGCACAATTATTTTAGCCTTTAGCAGCTTCTTGATTTCTTTCTCAATGGAGGGGAGCAGCAGAGGATTCATTTGTCTGAGCTTCTGCTTGTGAGGCTTCGCATCTGCCTTCAGGGGAATTTCATGCTACAAAATGTTGGTATCAAATGTTTTCAGGTCTTGATAGGACCATGCAAATACATCCTTGTACGACCGAAATAGTTTCGAGTACCTTTCCTTATATTCATCCGGGACTCTTATGGACAATCTTATGATTTTGGGCTCAGCGGCAGTACCCAGGTTCAGGTCCTCTAGCTGGTTTTCCTCTGTCGTTTTGCTGGGATGCCTGGGGACGTCATTTTTTTCAAATAGTCTTTCAAGAGGCACCAGCCCTCTAGGGATGACGTTTCCCTTCAGCTGTAACACTTTACTTCCTGCCATTTTTCTTCCCACCTCTTTCATGATTGGTTCTCAACCTCATCTTCCTCATAACAGTCAATTTCCATATTGGAGAATTCCTCAGCTGTCTCTAGGAACCTTTTCACTTGCTCATCATCCTCAAACACTTGCCAATGTTTGACATTGTCTGGGATTGAAGTTCGATATCTTACCTCTATCTCATACCTCAAGAGGGGATTTTGGGGTGGACGGAAAGTACTGGCAGCTACAGCAAGTGAATCTGCAATCCTATTCTGCTCCCGGGGCATGAACTGAATATTAAAAGTTGAGAAAAAGTTTTCCACCATGTCCCATACTTCATTCTTGTAAGCTCTGAGATGAGGATGCTTAGCTTGACACTGATTCTTGATTTTTCAGACCACCAATTCCGAATCGCCCAAGACCTTAAGACTCTGGATATTCATATTCATGGCTATCTGCAACCCCAGTAAAAGCGCTTCGTACTTAGCCATGTTGTTGGTGGCTTCATACTCTAATTTGAAGGATAGTGGGACCCATTTTCCTGTAGGAGAAATCAGTAACACTCCAGCTCCGTTACCTTCCTTATAATTTTCTCCATCAAAATGTAGGGTCCATATCTCGGTTTCAAGGCTCTCTAAGGATTTTTGGGTCCTTATTTGACAGAAGGAGGGTTCGTGAGCATAAATGTGATCTTCTTCTAACATCAGCCATGAAAAGTCTCCTTCCTTACTATAAACAGGAGAATTTTCCGAGTTGTCAACCTTGGTAACTGTTTTGACGAATCTGGTCTCTCTGTATAGTCTCCTCTCTTGGCCACCAAAAACTGGGATAGTGGCATATGTTAGATCCAATTTGATTGACCCACCAAATTTTGATTCCCAGGACCTTGATAGTAGCATACCAAAGCGGGCTGGGATATCAGCCACCACAATATCCATTACTACACTTTTGGCTGGGATTTGGGCCAGATTGACCACTAGATCCTTGATCATGCCCAGGCATTTAACTCTTTTGGAGTCAAATGAGTACAGATCCTTATATGGACGGGTGATTTGGAGTCCTAATTGTTCCATTAAATATAGAGGCATAAGATTGTGGGAGGCCCCAGAGTCTAGCATACAATTGTGGAGCAATATATCGTGGATCACCAGAGACACATAGAAGGGAGGTGTGGAAGGGTCTAATTCCTTAACGTGTGGACCAAACACCACCATAGGCCTTTCTTCTTGTAGGTTGAGACTATCTGGAATGTGTATTACCTCTGGAGGAACTATGAAGGATGTGACTTGGGACTGATATGCTGGTTGTTTCAATAGCTCAGTCAAAGGGACTGGGATTTTAACTTTTTCAAGATCTTCTTGTAGACTGAAGACAGATGCAAACTTATCTATTGACACTTCTTTTTCTTTTGAATCTTTGCTTTGGAGGGGAGGCTTGATTTATTTTACAATGGGATTTCCATTAGGGGATGCAGTTACTTGAGAAGCATAAGGCCTTTGAGTATCAAATTGTAAAGTTTGGTCCAGAGGTCTCTTACCTTCATCAGGGGTTCTCTGGGCCATCTCCTCCTGAACAGGTGCTGGTTTTTGGGGTGTGTCCTCCTCTTCATCTTGAGTGCGGGTTCTCTTTCTAGAGGACCTGAGATCATATTTCTTGTTGAACTGAGCCTGCATGAAGTCGACAAACTACTTGCAGTAGTCGTTAATCTCCGGATCCTCGGTACTTTCATTATCTTTTTCTTGTGCTGACACTTCCCCTGCTTCCACTACATGTAAGGGGCATTCTACTTCTTCACTGCTCGCATAATCTAGATAGGCCTCCTCTCCTTCATAAGTGACATCCTCGATAGGACAATCAAGTTCACCTTCTAAGTACAGAGGATGAGGTACTTGGTCAGGCTGCTCCTTTCGTTCCCTTTGCAGGATTTGCAAGGGAGGTTTCCGATTTTGAGGATTGTACCCTTTGTTTTGAGCATTTTGAAAATTCTTCAGAGGTGAGTTCTTGGTCTCCATCTCAAGCTTAGTCAACTTACTCGAGAGATTCTTGATCATCTTGTTCATTTCCTCTAGCTTGTCACTGGCTGAATCTCTGTCTTGGCTTGAAGTGGATACTTCCTCCTTTCCCCTTCTTCTAATATCCTATTCATGTTTCCCTTTGGATTTTCCAGTAGAGGCAAAATTTGCTTCTATCTCCAATGCGTCAGTCTATGCATCGTCCAGAGTGGCAGGCTTCCTTTCTCTCAAGGAGAAACCGAACTCAGAATCAAACGCTGCCACAAAAACGACCTTGGTAGCAGTCTGGTGAGGCTTCATGTCGGCAGGGAGACTCAGGTACAATTTGTTAAATCTTCTAATAAAATCTGACACCCCTTCATTGTGTTTCTTTTTCAGAGTGTTGAATTCAATAAGAATATTACCATGATCTTTCTTTTCCCCCCATTTTTTGATGAAAGTATCCTCCATTCCCTCCCATGTATTGATAGAACGAGCTCCAAGTGTCTTGAACCACTTTCTAGCTTCCCCATCTAAGGACTGCACAAAAATCCTTAGGACGACGTCCAGATGTTCCACATTAAAATTCTCTGCAAAAGAGAAAAAGACTTCGATATGTTTCTGGGCTTCAATCTCATTCTCACCACTGAATCTAGGCAGGATCTTTAAATAATCTTGCGGCATGTCATTTAATACTGCAGGGAGCTCCAGAGGAGCATATCTGTTTTGTAGGAATCCAGGGACGTTAGCCATTGGAGGAGGAGGTGGAGGTAACAAGAGAGCTTGGTGAGTAAGTGGAGGGTTAGGTGGAAACGCAGTGTGAATGATGATAGGAATATAATGAACGACGGCTTGGGATGATGGAGAGAAGGGTGGAGTGGTAACAGCAAATACTTCCGTGACCTATTTAACTTCCTCGACCTCTGGAGTAGGACGAAATATGTAACGGGTGGTGTCTACCGACTCAGCCTCGTCCTTGACTCGGATATTTCCCGCGGGTAAATAGTCTGAATAATAGCCGGTTTCACCTAGAGCAGAGTTAGAATATTTCCACTGGGCAATCTGAGAAGAGGAATAAGGAAGGACTTCCAGAGAGAGTGGTGGAATCTCTGTATGAAAAAACGGTCTCCCGCTCAAGCTTCTTCTATGTAAAATTCTTTCGGGGTCAGAATCAGTGGGTGTCTTTGGCTAAGAAGTATCTGACCTAAGGTGTGGCTTCCGAGGAGCCAGGACTGCAAAGAGATTTAGCAGGGGAAATGAATGTGGAGTCGCCAAGGTGAGGGATGTACAACTCTCAACTCTCCATGCTCACCTAACTGAAGAGTGAAATGGGGTTTTGTCGAGGCGTAGGGATTTCTATCTTTCATCAACTTCGATCACTGGCAACGGCGCCAAAAAGATGTTGTAGTTCCTAGAGACAGCCTCGAGTTGTCAGATACCAGTGCCTAGAACATCTTAGCTAGTAAAGAGTGGAAGGTATATCCTAAGACCATTATTCATCTCAGGGCTCTTTACCATATCAACTTTTCTGATGAGTTACAAGATTTGATGGGACCAGACAGCTTTCAGATCAGCAACATATAGAAACATGCAGAGGAAAGAGTAGAATTACTTACACAGATGCATCAGACAGCTTAGAAACAACTTTCATTAAGGAGGGCCAGTTTCCAAAGGTTATATGGAGATTGTTAAATCAAGGAGTTTGCGGTGCAGAAGGTGAAAAAGGTGCACTAATTACCAATGGAAATGTATTCGGAAAACATATTCTGCTATAGTATGGGCTTAATAACTAAGAATCCATATATACCAATCAGTTATGAACGAATAATATTCCACGATATTCAATACAGAGGAAATCTGAATGAAGTGTAAAATGAAACATCATATCATGTATGAGCCATATTTAAAGCAACTAGACCAGCCTCATATAAGTACCACACAAAGATAAATTCATATTAGAACTGGCGAGTCACTCGCATTCCAAAACATGATATAAAGAACATGGAGTCAGTGAAATAGACAATGAAACAATGCTACAAAGAAAGAGTCACAGACCATACAACATCCGGACCAGAATCCTCACATAAAATAGAACTTCTCTTCGCTGAGACCCTATGGGCTCTGTGCATTTGCATTTATAATTCAACCACAAGCATACAAAATATTCTTACACAGCAAGTTTCTTCAGGAAATCTGGAACCCTTTTTTCTCATTCGATCTTACTTATATAGACTTCTACCTATCTCAGCGAGAAGATATTTTTTGGAAAAATATCTTCTTCGCATAACCAAAATTTGTTAAAGTTCATTCTCAAAACAACAAAATTCATGATGAGGAATAAGGCCTCTCATCATGGGTAGTCAGGCACTTGCCTGTTTTCAAAAATAGAAAATTAAACAGTAGTTTGATGAAAAGTAAAATGCTGGAGTGGAGTAAAACAACCCACTCGAAACTTGAAAGAAACTAATTCAGTAAAAATTAAATAGGCCGTTGAGGCCGAATCATGAGTTGACAAGATTTCATAAGTGTGGAAGGGTTGAAGCAGTTGCTGATGCTGGAGGTGGGACGTTCGCTGATGAGCTGGCAATCTGGTTCGCAAACTACGTGCATCTCTGTTGGCAGTCAGCTGAAGGTTCTAGCATCGCGGAAAATCCCTCCACTGTGACATAGGCTGCTGTGAGGGCGTTGAAACCTGCCTCTGTAGGCAGCTTGTGACTGATCAAGTGGAGGAGAAGAAACTCCTGGCTGAGAGATGAAACAATGTTTTCACCCTTTAACCGAGCAATCTTATTTGTCAGGACATCTATCCAGTCTTTTTCGTCCTGCAGACATGTCTTATATTCTGTCAACGGTTGTAGGACAGATGGAGTGGTTGGGTCCCAACAAGATGGGAGTCCAGCTGCTGTAATCTCGTTCCATACTACATCGAACCGGTCCACGTTTGATATCACATGTTGCAAGGCTTTCAAAGCTGCATCTCGGGCTGCCTCTTTGTCAATGATTTTCCGACATTAGAACGCCTCCATGAACCGACTCAGTATGCCGTGCTTTTCCACTTCGTCTAATTCTAACCCCTGCAAGAAAGAAATATAGCTTTTAGCGTGCTGAGTTCTGTTGGACACATTGAGATCTGCCTCTTGGAATTTCCTGTTGAGATAAAGTATAGCAGCTTTGTTTTCCCCTAGCATTTTCAGGAAAGCCCATTGTCCTGTCACTGCTAAGATTATGTCGGACCAGATTATACTCCTCGCTTCTCTGAGAGTGATGTTGCCCTTCACGCGATTTTTGAGTTCAGTGATTGTTTTCTGCTGGTCATATTTTGTCTTCTTCTCCTGCTCGATCTCTTTTTGTAGTGTTTTTATCCTCTTGCCATTCTTAGCTACCACACCTTCTAGATCTGTGATTTTCTGCCTTGCGGTGATTGCCTATTTCTCTAGCACGTCATTTGCGGCTTTTGTTGTATTCAGCTGCTCTGCGAGCGAGCTTGTTTCTGGTGGGGCTATAGTAGACGGACAACTATGATTGTCCCAGGTGTTTTGTAGCTCTGTCAACCTGCTCTAGAGGGTGGTGATTTTTTCAGCCAGTTTTTCTCTGTCTTCCCTCTCTCTTGCTAATGAGTGAGCCAATTCTGCTTTTTCCTTTTCCACTTGCACCAGCTCGGGCATCTAGACGTGGTGGGAGGCTGGTATGCTAGCCTTGCCTTTCATTGATGCGAGCTCCTTCCACAACTAGTCTATTAAAGCGCCCTGCGGGTCTGTTTCTCCCGTATCTTTTCCTCTGATTTGGTCTTGGAGGAAACGTACTTGATTTGCTCAGGCACGACAGTTTTCCTGTTCATTTTTCAAGGTAGCCCTTACCTGTTCATGTTTTTCTTCCAGCTTCTTCAGCGCAAGGGTGACCCGCATCATTTCGTCTTTTATCATATCACATACAGTCTGAAATAGGTTACACAGATCAGTCGCAGGCACCTTTTTCATGTAGATTGCATGCTTGAGCACCCGATAGCTAGTAACACCTGAATTGGGATCCAAGAGGGTTTCCGCCATAGATAATACCAGAATTTTTGTATCCATGTTCATGGAGGCAGAGACCCTAGTGTGATATTTCTCAACGTACCCCTCTAGCTCAGCCTTATACTTATCTCGGGTCGCTCTATTTTCTCGGTCCCTTTCCACTGCCCTTGGTGAGGTATGTTCTATGATGGCCTGTGTGACTTCCGTGAAGTCGGAAGAGGTGGTACTGTCCCTTAGCACCTTTATCCCTGCCTTACTTGTATCCAATTTTCCATACGATGTGAATGGTTCAAGCAGTTGCTCCTCTCCTATGACTTCCGCCTCACTGGAGGCTCTTTTCTGCTTTTTGTGAGGGGGAACTGCTTCTGAGGTGCCTGCTTCTTCTCCGCCTGTGCCTTTATTGACGTCCTCTTCCTCCCCTGTGGCAGATGAATCTGTCTCCATCTGCGAAACCAAAGGCCAAATTTCGAGATTAGCCCTCCATTCCATGCACGGCCTTGGCTCATGCATATAAGGTGCGGACTTGTTCCTTTTTCTTTTGTTCGAGATAATTTCTCAAGGATCATAAGCCCAACCCTTTCCCAGCCTCAGGTCCAGACCCTGCAACATTTTCTCAACAATTGGGAGAGCAAGTCTCGAATTCACAACAAAAGGGCTGATTGTGGTGGGGAGCCTTAGGATGTAACCCTTCTTGGTGGGGAAAAAATGGAGCTGATCGGCATTGAGGGTCTGCAGGATATATTCGAACGCATAAACTCAACGCACAGGAAACACTGGTAGCTGGTAAGGGGAAACTTCGGCTCCATAGACCCAAATTTCCATGTAATCATCGAATAGGAACCAATCCCCAGTGCTCTGGGATTTTCCGGCTTGCAGCCAGCTCTTCATTTCTGGAAAGACCCTAGGTGAAGGTGCGTCGTGAATAATAAAGTAGGCAATAGACATGAAGCTATTCACAAAACTGGAATAACCCTCCCCCTTGGGTAGTTTGCGTACAGAGAAATGCAGTCGAAGACTGGTCGGGGTTGGGAATTCTCCCGATATACCTTTTCTAAACCCAAACCCTCAAATTTATCAGCGTGTTGGTACAGGAAAAGATAGAAAACCATTGAAAAAAAATGGAACCGACTGGTTTCTTGAAGCTCCTGGAACTGGGTTCGAATGGCCGTGGCAAGGAAACCAGGAATATCTAACACTACCCCCTTTTGAGACATGAGCCATAAAAAATGGACGCACACCGTGGAAATCTCTTATGGACTTCCTACCCCTAAAAGACCAGCGATGAGAGAAAGGATGGGCCAGAATTCCTCTCCGAACAAACTTAAGGGAAAAGGTTCCAAGGCCGGGAGAGAAGTAATCTGATTTCCGGTTATAGAGGAGATGAAGACTTTCTGGTTCTCCCATGGCTGTCTGGTGAACTGGGTGGCTAAAGCTGCTTCGTTGAAACTGATGTATGTGGCACTGGTGGGAAAGCGAATGGCTCGCTTGATAATATCGGGCGAAAGGGAAAAAAAATTATTCCCTTGAGGAGAGGTGAAAGTGCCCCGATGTTCGTCGAAAACGTCTTTGAGCCAGGAAATAAAATCAACTACAGAATGAACTTGAGGGGTAATTTGGTGATACAGGCCAGACACGACCACCCAATATCGGTCTTTATTCCCAATATGACATCTGAAAAGGTCAGGTTTAATGGTGTTGATATGAAATGGGTACTGATGATCGCGAATTCCAGCTTGCAGGTCGATGAAGGGGTCGAACCCGGGAGGGTGTCTAGCTTCTCTGACCTGAGGGGTTTCTGGTTCAGCTTTCTTGGGTGTGCCCCTCCCCATGACTGACATAACAAAATTTTAAAAAAAGAAAGGGAAAACAGAAAGCAAATGAAGGACAGAATACCTGTGCACAGGGAACTATTCTCAGGAAAACGACGTGGGGGGTGCTGAAAGCGACTGGGTGGACCTTGGCACTGGTTTCCAATTAGTACGTACCGTAGTTATAACCCTGAGACCTCTACTGGAGTAGAAAAAAGAAAACGGGAAACTGCTATCTTTTGACTGAAGGGTTTGAGGTAAAAGCGCAGATAGGTAAACTGAATGAGGAAGAGAGCCGTAAGGGCTCTGATAGTGGAGCACGCAGTGTGTGAGGATTGGGTGTTGGTTGAGGACAGGTGAACACTGCGTGCCGGGTTTAACACTGGTACGGGCCTAAGTACCAGTTTACCTAAAGACTTACCTTACCTTAGCGCTGCAGTGAACCATACAATTCATGAAATATTTCGTTCGTGGGACATGTTGAATACACGGTGTACCGGTCTTTAAAACCCATTTTTAGTTCGGCCACGTCACCGCTCACCTCGGGCCCACCCCATGACTATTCAATACAAATTCCGCGAGGGTATAAGTCTGTTCCCCCTCTCGCCTCTCGACCCCCGCAGAGTTTCTCGTGTGTAGAATTCCCTCACGTGCTTTTTTTGGGGGTGTTTAACCTCTTGAATCCTCCCGCTTTACATCTTTCGTGTCATATGTTTGCGCCTTTTAATCTTTCGATTGCACGTGTTTTATTTTAAGCACCACATTTGTCACATCCTCATATCTCTTTTTAGTCCATCTTTTAAATGTCTCGACACCTGCCATAACATTTAATATACCTCTGTCCAAAGGTCCTTCTGTAAAAAATGACTAGTGCTACTTTATGACCAACATTGGCTCCACCTAAGGACGGCACGTTTTGCTCCTGAACGTGTCGAGAACTACGCAGACCGCCTGTTTATCTTCCGTGTGCACCATCCATTGTCCTTCGTCTACATCTTTAATTTCCTTGTTCACAACTCAACATGACTCATGCATTATTCAATTCAGAAAAGAAAACAGCTACTAATATACAATATGATACAATCAGGCCCCCTCGGCCTAGCTCAGAACTGAGAGTAGGGTTTTAGGAATTGACCATTTACAGGGACGTTGAGCAAATCTCCCTGTAAATTCTCCAACCTGAAAGTGTTGTTACCGCCCTGCTCTGCGATTTTGAAGGGACCGAACCAGATGGGGTCAAATTTACCGTGCTTTCCTTTATCGGCCCTTCGTAAGTCCCACCTGAGTACTAAGTCCCCTATCTATAACTTTCTGTCTTTGGCGTGTTGATCAAACAGTTCTTTCATTTTCTCCTGATATGTCTCCAGCCTCTGATTTACCTGACTACGAGTTTCTTCGAGTTCCACCAGCTGGTTAACTCTTCTAGTCATGTCATCAGGTTCTTCTTGACTCTCTTTCATGAACCGAGCCACAGGTAGGGCTAATTGTGTAGGAAACACAGCTGCTCGTCCATATACCAGTTCATATGGAGATTTCCCAGTTTCTCTTTTATTGGTGATTCTATTTGCCCACAGAGCAAATTTAAGTTGGGAATCCCAATTCCTCTGATTTTCATTAATAGTCTTCTTTAAGGCCCTCACCAGGGTTTTATTCGAAGATTCTGCCAAACCGTTTCCCTGCGAATAGTAAGTTGTGGAGTGACTCAGGGAGATGTTATACTGCTGGCAGAAACCCACAAATTTTGTAGATTTGAAGGCCTGTGCATTATCAATCACTATTCTAGCAGGGCAGCCAAACCTGGATATGATGTTCTCTTCCATAAAATTTATTATCACTACGTCTGTAGCATTCCTTGCAGGTATGGCTTCCACCCACTTCGTAAAGTAATTTGTAGCAGTCAAGATCCATTTGTGCTGGCCACTTGAGGGTGGGTGAATTTCTCCTATGAAATTGATTCCCCACTGTTTGAAAGGTTCATCTACATGAACAGGGATCAAGGGCAGAGCTGCTAACTTTTGCTTTTCGGCGAATTTTTGGCATTTATCACATGCTCTAACCCAGGCAAAGACATCTCTGAATAATTTAGGCCAGTAGAAACCAGCCTTCAAGATTTTATGAGTTGTGCCCCTCCAGCTGTAATGTCCTCCGCAGATACCCTCGTGGAATTTGGTCATTATGTTCTCCACTTCGTTCTCTATGAGGCACAGGAGTAGGATACCTGAAGGATCTCGCGAGTAAAGCTGGCCGTTTGCAACTGTGTATTTTTTTGATTTCAACCTCAGTGCCCTGTATTTCATTTTATCACAGCTGGGTGGGCGGCTGAGCGTTGGGAGGTATTCTACAATCTCCTTGTACCATGGGCTGCTGAGGTACTTTAGACGTGTTTGCGGGCTGGCTATCTCCACAGCTTGTTGTTCCTCTTCCCCTGCAGACTCTCCACTTGCTATCATAGACAGATTTATGCCTAAGGCCTGATAGTTTGATTCAGATAGAATTTTGGCTAGTCCCTGGCCCTTAATCAGTTTGGTAGGCCGAATATCCAGATCGTATTCCTGTATTTTGACAATCCATCTGCCTCTTTTTCCTTCACTGTCACCCTGAATGAGAATGTCTTTAACAGCTGCAGCGGGCACAAATGCCGTGATGTGAGACTGCAAAATATACATGTGAAATGCTTTGAGGGACTTTACTAGAGCATACGCATGTTTCTCCAATATATCATACTTCAATTCTGCATCATGAAGGACCTGACTAAAGAAAGCTATGGGCTACTCATACCCATTATCATTTTTTTGTAAAAGAACCCCAGCTACTGTATGAGGTGAAGCAAAGAGAATATCATAAATGTTTTAGCATAATCAGGTCCAGCCAGCACAGGGGCTTCATCAAATGCATGTTTTATTCTAGGAAAGGCCTCCCGTGATTCTTGTGACCATTTCACCTCATTATCCTTCTTCAACATATCTGTTATATGCCTAACTATCTCAGCATAGTTAGGAATAAACCTCCTCAGGAAATTGATACGCCCTAGAAACACCTGCACTTCTTTCTTATTCCTGGGGAGGGAGATACCATTTATAACCTCCACTCTTTTAGGATCAATCTTGACCCCATCCCTAGTCACAAGGTGCCCCAGGAGCTTACCCTCTTCTAATGTAAACAAAGATTTCTGAGGATTGAGGGAAAGACCATACCTCCTGCATTTTTCAAAAGTTCTCTGTAAGTGTTGAATATGCTCAGCATCATCTTTCGAAAACACTATAATATCATCCAGATAAAACACCAGAAATTTATCTTGCTCCCCAACAAAAGAGATATCCATGGCCCTCTGAAAAGTGGCTCCTACGTTAATCAGCCCAAAAGGAACCCTAGTGTACATGAATGTACCCCAAGGTGTGGTGAAAGCAGTTTTCTTCTGGTCCTCTGGGAGTACAGCCACCTGGTTATAACCCGAAAAACCATCCATCATAGACATTCTAGAGGCCCCCACCACTTTCTGCAGAATGTGGTCCATCTTCGGTAATGGGTAATTGTCTTTCAGGGAGGCTCTATTCTAAAATCAACGCACAACCTTATTTCTCCACTTTTCTTTCGGACAGGGACTAGATTTTCCACCCATTCAGAGTACTTTAATGGCACAATTATTTTAGCCTTTAGCAGCTTCTTGATTTCTTTCTCAATGGAGGGGAGCAGCAGAGGATTTATTTGTCTGAGCTTCTGCTTGTGAGGCTTCGCATCTGCCTTTCATGCTGCAAAATGATGGTATCAAACGTTTTCAGGTCTTGATAGGACTATGCAAATACATCCTTGTATGACTAAAATAGTTTCGAGTACCTTTCCTTATATTCATCCGAGACTCTTTTGGACAATCTTATGATTTTAGGCTCAGCGGCAGTACCCAGATTAAGGTCCTCTAGCTGGTTTTCCTCTGTCGTTTTGCTGGGCTGCCTGGGGACGCCATTTTTGTCAAATAGTCTTTCAAGAGGCACCAGCCCTCTAGGGATGATGTTTCCCTTCAGCTGTAACACTTTACTTCCTGCCATTTTTTCTTCCCACCTGTTTCCTGATTGGTTCTCAACCTCATCTTCCTCATAACAGTCAATTTCCATATTGGAGAATTCCTCAACTATCTCTAGGAACCTTTTCACTTGCTCATCATCCTCAAACACTTGCCAATGTTTGACATTGTATGGGATTGAAGGTCGATATCTTACCTCTATCTCATACCTCAAGAGGGGATTTTGGGGTGGACGGAAAGTACTGGCAGCTACAGCAAGTGAATCTGCAATCCTATTATGCTCCCGGGGCATGAACTGAATATTAAAAGCTGAGAAAAAGTTTTCCACCATGTCCCATACTTCATTCTTGTAAGCTCTGAGATGAGGATGCTTAGCTTGACACTGATTCTTGATTTGTCAGACCACCAATTCCGAATCGCCCAAGACCTTCAGACTCTGGATATTCATATTCCTGGCTGTTTGCAACCCCGGCAAAAGCGCTTCGTACTCAGCCACATTGTTGGTGGATTCATACTCTAATTTGAAGGACAGTGGGACCCATTTTCCTGTAGGAGAAATCAGTAACACTCCAGCTCCGTTACCTTCCTTAGAATTTGCTCCATCAGAATGTAGGGTCCATATCCCAGTTTCAAGGCTCTCTAAGGATTTTTGGGTCCTTATTTGACAGAAGGAGGGTTCGTGAGCATAACTGTGATCTTCTTCTAACATCAGGCATGAAAAGTCTCCTTCCTTACTGTAAACAGGAGAATTTTCCGAGCTGTCAACCTTGGTAACCGTTTTGACGAATCTGGTCTCTCTGTATAGTCTCCTCTCTTGGCCACCAAAAATTGGGATAGTGGCATATGTTAGATCCAATTTGATTGACCCACAAATTTTTGATCCCCAGGACCTTGATAAGAGCATACCAAAGCGGGTTGGGATATCGGCCACCACAATATCCATTACTACACTTTTGGCTGGGATTTGGGCCAGATTGACCACTAGATCCTTGATCATGCCCAGGAATTTAACTCTTTTGGAGTCAAATGAGTACAGATCCTTATATGGATGGGTGATTTGGAGTCCTAATTGTTCCATGAAAGATAGAGGCATAATATTGTGGGAGGCCCCAGAGTCTAGCATACAATTGTGGAGCAATATATCGTGGATCACCAGAGACACATAGAAGGGAGGTGTGGAAGGGTCTAATTCCTCAACGTGTGGACCAAACACCACCATAGGCCTTTCTTCTTGTAGGTTGAGACTATCTGGAATGTGTATTACCTCTAGAGGAAGTATGAAGGATGTGACTTGGGACTGATATGATGGCTGTTTCAATAGCTCAGTCAAAGGGACTGGGATTTTAACTTTTTCAAGCTCTTTTTGTAGACTGAAGACAGATGCAAACTTATCTATTGACACTTCTTTTTCTTTTGACTCTTTGCTTTGGAGGGGAGGCTTGATTTATTTTACAATGGGCTTGCCATTAGGGGATGCAGTTACTTGAGAAGCAGAAGGCCTTTGAGTATCAGATTGTAAAGGTTGGTCCAGAGGTCTCTTACCTTCATCAGGGGTTGTATGGGCCATCTCCTCCTGAACAGGTGTTGTTTTTTGGGGTGTGTCCTCCTCTTCATATTGAGTGCAGGTTCTCTTTCTAGAGGACCTGAGATCATATTTCTTGTTGAACTGAGCCTGCATGAAGTTGACAAACTGCTTGCAGTAGTCGTTAATCTCCGGATCCTCGGTACTTTCATCAGATTTTTCTTGTGCTGACACTTCCCCTGCTTCTACGGCATGTAAGGGGCATTCTATTTCGTCACTACTCGCATAAGCTAGATAGGCCTCCTCTCCTTCATAAGTGACATCCTCGATAGGACAATCAAGTTGACCTTCTAAGTACAGAGGATGAGGTACTTGGTCAGGCTGCTCCTTTCATTCCGTTTGCAGGATTTGCAAGGGAGGTTTTCGATTTTGAGGATTGTACCCTCTGTTTTGAGAATTTTGGAAATTCTTCGAAGGTGATTTCCTGGTCTCCATCTCAAGCTTAGTCAACTTACTCGAGAGATTCTTGATCATCTTGTTCATTTCCTCTAGCTTGTCACTGGCTGAATCTCTGTCTTGGCTTGAAGTGGATACTTCCTCCTTTCCCCTTCTTCTAATATCCTGTTCATGTTTCCCTTTGGATTTTCCAGTAGAGGCAAAATTTTCTTCTATCTCCAACGCGTCGGTCTGTGCATCGTCTAGAGTGGCAGGCTTCCTTTCTCTCAAGGAGAAGCCAAAATCAGAATCAAACGCTGCCACAAAAATGACCTTGGCAGCGGTCTGTTGAGGCTTCATGTCGGCAGGGAGACTCAGGTACAACTTGTTAAATATTCTAATAAACTCTGACACCCCTTCATTGTGTTTCTTTTTCAGAGTGTTGAGTTGAGTAATAATATTACCATGATCTTTCTTTTCCCCCCATTTTTTGATGAAAGTATCCTCCATTCCCTCCCATGTATTGATAGAACGAGCTCCAAGTGTCTTGAACCACTTTCTAGCTTCCCCATCTAAGGACTGCAAAAAAAGCCTTAGGACGATGTCAAGATGTTCCACATTAAAATTCTCTGCAAAAGAGAAAAAGACTTCGATATGTTTCTGGGCTTCAATCTCATTCTCACCACTGAATCTAGGCAGGATCTTTAAATAATCTTGCGGCATGTCATTTAATACTGCAGGGAGCTCCAGAGGAGCATATCTGTTTTGCAGGAATCCAGGGACGTTAGCCATTGGAGGAGGAGGTGGAGGTAACAAGAGAGCTTGGTGAGTAAGTGGAGGGTTAGGTGGAAACGCAGTGTGAATGATGATAGGAATATAATGAACGGCGGCTTGGGATGATGGGGACAAGGGTGGAGTGGTAACAGCAGATACTTCCGTGGCCTCTTTAACTTCCTCGACCTCTGGAGTAGGACGAAATATGTAACGGGTGGTGTCTACCGACTCAGCCTCGTCCTTGACTCGGATATTTCTCACGGGTAAATAGTCTGAATAATAGCCGGTTTCACCTAGAGCAGAGTTAGAATCTTGCCACTGGGCAATCTGAGAAGAGGAAGAAGGAAGGTCTTCCAGAGATAGTGGTGGAATCTCTGTATGAACAAACAGTCTCCCTCTCCAGCTTCTTCTATGTAAAATTCTTTCGGGGTCAGACACAGAGGGTGTCTTTGGCTGAGAAGTATCTGACCTAAGGTGTGGCTTCCGAGGAGCCAGGACTGCAAAGAGATTTAGCAGGGGAAATGAATGTGGAGTCGCCAAGGTGAGGGATGTACAACTCTCAACTCTCCATGCTCACCTAACTGAAGAGTGAAATGGGGTTTTGTCGAGGCCTAGGGATTTCTATCTTTCATCAACTTTGATCCCCAGCAACGGCGCCAAAAAGATGTTGTAGTTCCTAGAGACAGCCTCGAGTTGTCAGAGACCAGTGCCTAGGACATCTTAGCTAGTAAAGAGTGGAAGGTATATCCTAAGACCATTATTCAGCTCAGGGCTCTTTACCATATCAAATTTTCTAATGAGTTACAAGATTCGATGGGACCAGACAGCTTTCAGATCAGCAACATATAGAAACATGCAGAGGCAAGAGTAGAATTACTTACACAGATGCATCAGACAGCTTAGAAACAACTTTCGTTAAGGAGGGCCAGTTTCCAAAGGTTATATGGAGATTGTTAAATCAAGGAGTTTGTGGTGCAGAAGGTGAAAGAGGTGCACTAATTACCAATGGAAATGTATTCCGAAAACATATTCTGTTATAGTATGGGCTTAAGAACTAAGAATCCATATATACCAATCAGTTCTGAACGAATAATATTCCACGATATTCAATACAGAGGAAATCTTAATGAAGTGTAAAACGAAACATCATATCATGTATGAGCCATATTTAAAGCAACTAGGCTAGCCTCATATAAGTACCACATAAAGATAAATTCATATTAGAACTGGCGAGTCACTCGCATTCCAAAACATGATATAAAGAACATGGAGTCAGCGAAATAGACAATGAAACAATACTACAAAGAAAGAGTCACAGACCATACAACATCCGGATCGGAATCCTCACATAAAATAGAACTTCTCTTCGCTGAGACCCTATGGGCTCTATGCATTTGCATTTATAATTCAACCACAAGCATACAAAATATTCTTACACGGCAAGTTTCTTCAAGAAATCTGGAACCCTTTTTTCTCATTAGATCTTACTTATATAGACTTCTACCTATCTCAGCGAGAAGATATTTTTTGGAAAAATATCTTCTTCGTATAACCAAAATTTGTTAAAGGTCATTCTCAAAACAACAAAATTCATGATGAGGAATAAGGCCTCTCATCATGGGTAGTCAGGCACTTGACCGTTTTCAAAAACAGAAAATTAAACAGTAGTTTGATGAAAAGTAAAATGCTGGAGTGGAGTAAAACAACCCACTCGAAACTTGAAAGAAACTAATTCAGTAAAAATTAAATAGGCCATTGAGGCTGAATCATGAGTTGAAAAGATTTCATAAGTGTGGAAGGGTTGAAGCAGTTGCTGATGCTGGAGGTGGGACGTTCGCTGATGAGCTGGCAATCTGGTTCGCAAACTGCGTGCATCTCTGTTGGCAGTCAGCTGAAGGTTCTGGCATCGCGGAAAATCCCTCCACTTTGACATAGGCCACTGTGAGGGCGTTGAAACCCGCCTCTGTAGGCAACTTGTGCCTGATCAAGTGGAGGAGAATAAACTCCTGGCTGAGAGATGAAACAATGTTTTCACCCTTTAACCGAGAAATCTTATCTGTCAGGACATCTATCCGGTCTTTTTCTTCTTGCAGACGTGTCTTATATTCTGGCAACGGTTGTAGGACGGACGGAGTGGTTGGGTCCCAATAAGATGGGAGTCTAGCTGTTGTAATCTCGTTCCATACTACATCGAACCGGTCCATGTTTGATATCACCTATTGCAAGGCTTTCAAAGCTGCATCTCGGGCTGCCTCTTTGTCGATGATTTTCTGACATTCGAAGGCCTCCATGAACCGACTCGGTATGTCGTGCTTTTCTAGTTTTTCTGATTCTAACCCCTGCAAGAAAGAAATATAGCTTTTAGCGTGCTGAGTTCTGCCGGACACATTGAGATCTGCCACTTGGAATTTCCTATTGAGATAAAGTATAGCAACTTTGTTTTCCCCTATCATTTTCAGGAAAGCCCATTGTCCTGTCACTGCTAAGATTATGTCCGACCAAATTATACTCCTTGCTTCTCTGAGAGTGATGTTGCCCTTCACGCGATTTTTGAGCTCAGTGATTGTTTTCTGTTGGTCAGCTTTTGTCTTCTTCTCCTGCTCGATCTCTTTTTGCAGTTTTTCTATCCTCTTGCCATTCTTAGCTACCAAACCTTCTAGATCGGTGATTTTCTGCCTTGCGGTGATTGCTTGTTTCTCTAGCACGTCATTTTCGGCTTTTGTTGTATTCAGCTGCTTTGCGAGCAAGCTTGTTTCTGGCGGGGCTGTAGTAGGCAGAAAACTGTGATTGTCTCAGGTGTTTTGCAGCTCTGTCAACCTGCTCTGGAGGGTGGTGATTTTTTCAGCCAATTTTTCTCTGTCTTCCCTCTCTCTTGCTAATGAGTGAGCCAATTCTGCTTTTTCCTTTTCCACTTGCACCAGCTCGGCCGTCTGGACGTGGTGGGAGGGTGGTATGCTAGCCTTGCCTTTCATTGATGCGAGCTCCTTCTGCAGTTGGTCTATTAAAGTGCCCTGTGGGTCTGTTTCTCCCGTATCTTTTCCTCTGATTTGGTCTTGGAGGAAACGTACTTGATTTGCTCGGGCACGACAGTTTGCCTGTTCATTTTTCAAGGTAGCCCTTACCTGTTCATGTTTTTCCTCCAACTTCTTCAGCGCAAGGGTGACCCGTATCACTTCATCTTTTAGCATATCACATACAGTCTGAAACAGGCTACATATCAGTCGCAGGCACCTTTTTCATGTCGATTGCATGCTCGAGCACCCGATAGCTAGTAACACCTGAATTGGGATCCAAGAGGGTTTCCACCATAGATAATACCAGATGTTTTGTATCCACGTTCATGGAGGCAGAG
Organism: Pinus albicaulis; assembly: GCA_034641835.2. Classification (NCBI taxonomy): domain Eukaryota; kingdom Viridiplantae; phylum Streptophyta; class Pinopsida; order Pinales; family Pinaceae; genus Pinus; species Pinus albicaulis. The sequence continues at coordinate 1,130,957,149 of CM076577.1, read as the reverse complement.
ACCCTGGTGTGATATTTCTCAACGTACCCCTCCAGCTCAGCCTTATACTTATCTCAGATCGCTTTATTTGCTCGGTCCCTTTCCACTTCCCTTGGTGAGGTATGTTCTATGATGGCCTGTGTGACTTCCGTGAAGTCGGAAGAGGTGGTAATGTCCCTTAGCACCTTTATCCCTGCCTTACTTGTATCCAATTTTCCATACGTTGTGAATGGTTCAAGCAGTTGCTCTTCTCCTATGAATTCCGCCTCACTGGAGGCTGTTTTCTACTTTTTGTGAGGGGGAACTGCTTCTGAGGTGCTTGCTTCTTCTCCGCCTGTGCCTTTATTGACGTCCTCTTCCTCCCCTGTGGCAGATGAATCTGTCTCCATCTGCGAAACAAAAGGCCAAATTTCGAGATTAGCCCTCCATTCCATGAACGGCCTTGGCTCATGCATATAAGGTGCGGACTTGTTCCTTTTTCTTTTGTTCGAGATCATTTCTTGAGGATCATAAGCCCAACCCTTTCCCAGACTCAGGTCCAGACCCATCAACATTTTCTCAACAATTGAGAGAGCAAGTCTCGATTTCACAACAAAAGGGTCGATTGTGGTGGGGAGCCTTAGGATGTAACCCTTCCTGGCGGGGACAAAATGGAGCTGATCGGCCTTGAGGGTCTTCCGGATATATTCGAGCGCATAAACTCGATGCACAGGAAACACTGGTAGCCGGTAAGGGGAAACTTCGCCTCCATAGACCCGAATTTCCGTGTAATCATCGAATAGGAACCAATCCCCAGTGCTTTGGGATTTTCCGGCTTGCAGCCAGTTCTTCATTTCTGGAAAGACCCTAGGTGAAGGTGCGTCATGAATAATAGAGTAGGCAATAGACATGAAGCTATTCAAAAAACTGGAATAACCCTCCCCCTTGGGTAGTTGGCGTACAGAGAAATTCTAGTCGAAGACTGGTCGGGGTTGGGAATTCTCCCGATATACCTTTTCTAAACCCAAACCCTCAAATTTATCAGCGTGTTGGTACAGGAAAAGATAGAAAACCATTGAACAAAAACGGAACCGACTGGTTTCTTGAAGCTCTTGGAACTGGGTTTGAATGGCCGTGGCAAGGAAACCAGGAATATCTAACACTAACCCCTTTTGAGACATGAGCCATAAAAAATGGACGCACACCGTGGAAATATCTTCCAGAATTCCTACCCCTAAAAGACCAGTGATGAGAGAAAGGATGGGCCGGACTTCCTCTCCGAAAAAACTTAAGGGAAAAGGTTCCAAGGCCGGGAGAGAAGTAATCTTATTTCTGGTTATAGAGGAGATGAAGGCTTTTTGGTTCTCCCATGGCTGTCTGGTGAACTAGGCGGCTAAAGCTGCTTCGCTGAAACTGATGTATGTAGCACTGGTGGGAAAGCGAAGTGCTTGCTTGATAATATCGGGCGAAAGGGAAAAAACTTTGTTCCCTTGAGGAGAGGTGAAAGTGCCCCGATGTTCGTCGAAAACGTCTTTGAGCCAGGAAATAAAATCAACTACAGAATGAACCTGAGGGGTAATTTGGTGATACAGGCCAGACACGACCACCTGATATCGGTCTTTATTCCCAATATGACGTCTGAAAAGCTCAGGTTTAATGGTGCTGATATGAAATGGGTACTGAGGATCGCGAATTCCAGCTTGCAGGTCGATGAAGGGGTCGAACCCGGGAGGGTGTCTAGCTTCTCTGACCTGAGGGGTTTCTGGTTCGGCTTTCTTGGGTGTGCCCCTCCCCATGACTAACATAACAAACTTTTAAAATATGAAAGGGAAAACAGAAAGCAAATGAAGGACGGAATACCTGTGCACAGGGAACTATTCTCAGGAAAACGACGCGAGGGGTGCTGAAAGCGACTGGGTGGACCTTGGCACTGGTTTCCAATTAGTACGTACCATAGCTGGAACCCTGAGACCTCTACTGGAGTAAAAAAAACAAAATAGGAAACTGCTATCTTTTGACTGAAGGGTTTGAGGTAAAAGGGCGGATAGGTAAACTGAATGACGAAGAGAGCCGTAAGAGCTCTGACAGTGGAGCACGTGGCATGTGAGGATTGGGTGTTGGTTGAGGACAGGTGAACGCTGCGTGCCGGGTTTAACACTGGTACAGGCCTAAGTACTAGTTTACCTAAATACTTACCTTACCTTAGCACTGCAGTGAACCATACGATTCATGAAATATTTCGTTCGTGGGGCATGTTGAATACACGGCGTACCGGTCTTTAAAACCCATTTTTAGTTCTGCCACATCACCGCTTACCTCAGGCCCACCCCATGACTGTTCAATACAAATTCCGCGGGGTTATAAGTCTGTTCCCCCTCTCGCCTCTCGACCCCCACGGAGTTTCCCATGTGTAAAATTCCCTCACGTGCTTGTTTTGGGGGTGTTTAACCTCTTGACTCCTCCTGCTTTACACCTTTCGTGTCATATGTTTGCGCCTTTTAATCTTTCGATTGCACGTGTTTTATTTTAAGCGCCACATTTGTCACATCCTCATATCTCTTTTTAGTTCATCTTTTAAATGTCTCGATGCTTGCCATAACATTTAATATACCTCTGTCCAAAGGTCCTTCTGTAAAAAATGACTGGTGCTAATTTATGACCAACATGTGGCATCACCTCTAGGTGTTATGGAGTGTTGATCACAGTGTTTCTTTCGGTCTGGTGATCAGATACTCTAAGCTCCAGTTTTCCCTTGGCAGTTGTTACGTAGCTCCTAATTTTGATTTCAGTTGCGGTTGCCCCCAGACTGAGACCAGTGGGGGCATTACTGGTTACTGCCCCCTTGTCCAAGATCTCCCCTTTTGTTTGTTCCTCGGCTTCTTTTTGCGGAATTTGGAGGATTGTCATAATTATCCTAGTTGTATGGTTGCTGATGATCCTAGGAAGGGTTGCACTAGATTGACCGACGCATGACATTGTGCCAGTGGTCCATTCTATGCAGGGAATGGGGGATGTCGGTTCCCTTGTCCCTGGTTGGTATATGAGTGTCGGGGTGAATTTCATGATAGCTAGGTTGTGATAAGTTCTGAGTAGAATCGTACGAGTATCCAGGGTATTTTATTACTATTTCTTAGGTGTCCTTGGGTCAAAGAATCGATCAAAGCATCTACAGAATCAACGTGCATGGTACTACTGGAGCCTAGGTGATCTTGGGAAAAAATACCCGATCAAACCGTCTGCAAAATCGATGTGCATGGTACTACTACTGCCTAGGCGATCTTGGGTCAAACACCCGATCAAGCTGTCTACAGAATATACCTACCTGGGTGTTACTGCTACCTAGGAGATATAGGGTCGAAGACATGATCAAGTCGTCTACAGAATCTACCTACCTGGTAACTCCCTGAGAATCGTGGGTGTTATTGTTGCCTAAGTGATCTTGGGTCAAAGACCCAATTAAGCCATTTACATAATCTACCTATCTGGTAACTCTCTCAGTATCATGGGTGCTACTACTTCCTAGGTGATCTTGGGTCAAAGACCCATATCAAACCGTCTGCAGTAGACGACGCACCTAGTAACTCCACGAATACAGATTATTGTTGCCTAGGTGACCTTGGGTCAAAGACTCGATCAAAACATCTACAGTAATCAACACACATGATAACTCAAGAGGATGAGGTAACTAGGTTCCCCTGTCCCTGGTTGGTGTATGGTGGCTTGGGGGGAGGAGGGACAAATGGCTTTCTTTCTGGTGACTATCATTCTTCCTCTAGGCACAGGATGGTGCGAGGTTGATCTCTAGATGCATGGGTGGAGGGATCCTCTTGATAGGATCGCTCGATGGCATGTAAGGCGTCCCTATATCACGGGATCTCTAGGAAATGATGGGTATAGTGCCCGTAGTTGCTGCAGAGAGCGCATGCATGATTGGTATGCAGTGCTTTGCCTTTACCTTTGGTGGTAGGTTCCCTTTTACGGGAACGTGGCGTCATGATGTCTGTCTCAGATCCAAGGAGTGGTTTTAATTCATCTAGCTCTGGACAGATATGGGTAGGGTGACCGATTACGTCAAATATGGTGCAGACTGGTGATTCACGTTGAATGGTGGGGGTCACCATCTTCTTTCCTCTCTTCTCAGTTTTTGTAGTCGTCATCACTGGTTTTGCAATGTGAATTTATTTTGCAGGGGTTGTTTCAACCATTTCTTGGATGAGTGGGACCTCCTCGGGATTGAGGGGCTTCAATCCAGTGGCAGTAACATGGGTGGCTCTTGTTCCTACAGGGGGGACGAGTTACCAAACTGGGAGTGGCAACGATATGTTGGGTAATACCAGTGTTGCCAAAACTTGTTGGGAGATGAAACCAACTGGGGGGTAGAGGAAAGGGGTTTGGGAGGCAGTGTAGGCTAGAGAGGTTGCTGTGGCTGATGACTCGGTGCCATTACTTATTGTGTCCGTGTCCTAACTAGCTTCAGTGTTTGATGTGGACATCATGCACATTGGAGCCCCTGTGACATCGGGTGATGACTCAGGGATTATGGGAGGATCTCTTAGGAATGACCCGAGAATGGATGACGGTTTGAATTGGCCAAGGCCATATTCTTGGTACCGTGAGAGAGAATCTGATAGTGTATCCACATAGGGTAGAATTACATCAATGTTTAATAGGGGTCGCTTCTCACTGTGCATCAGTTGGTCTACAGTAATGATGCGGTCCTCGTGGGGGGACATCATGATGCAGAAGACGAAGGAAGCTATGGTAGACATGGCATACATATAAATCCGTTCGAGGAGTATATTGTAGTTCATGTGAGCATCCAAGACTTCAATGTCTATGTGGACCATCTTTCTAACTAAACAGACCGAGGCATTTTGGTAGAGGCTGACGGGGGTCGAAGAACGTCCGTCGTATGCTTTAAGCGTGATGACTGAGGGTTTTAGTTCGAGAGACCCTAAATTTTGCCAAATTTTTTTTGACATGATGCATGTGGATGCACCCTCATCTATGACACATCAGTGAATAGTGATATTCTGCACCGACATTGGTATTTGGAAGGCAACCAATGAAGGAAGCCGAGGGGTGGCTTTGTCTAAGTCAAAAGCCATTATGCGCATATCAGCAGGGTCGATAGCGCCTAACGCGGAAAGAAGGACTTTCCATCGTTTTGGGCATGACTGAAATACTTCCAAAGCTAACATAGTAGCGGGAGATTGAGCTAAATCATCCACGATGCTATAATCATGGGCCACTTTGGAGTAGTTTCCTGCTCGCCTATTAGGTCCATTTTCCATTTTCAGCAATGGTTCTATAGGCATCTTTGAAATGGTCAAAGGTGCAGTCAGCGCACTAGTACTTGCCCATGACGTATTGGTGTATGGTGGGGTGTCATAATTGCAATTTCGTGTTTGAAAAAATATCTCTTCACCAGTCATGTAGATTTCATGGCTGCTTTTCCTAGAATCGTCTGTATTTTGCTGGTGAGTGCATACCATCCCTTAATTGGGGAAAGGTTCTTGCATCATGGCTGGTCGCTGGGAAGATTCCTTGTCCTCAGTTACTCTGTAGCTTCTCCAGCTCAAGGAGACCAGGACAATGCTGAGTATAGTGACTGTACTCACCACATATCGAACAACAATGGTTTGTTCAAAGACGTGGCATTTTTCTCTGTCGTTGGGCATTGCTCAGCTCCTAGTTCTGAATCCGGTTGGAGTTGCCTCCATCCTAGGATTGTGGTTGGCGTTGTTGGTTGCTGCACCCCTGTCTAAGGTTCCCTTTTGGATTTTTTTTGGATTTTTTCTTCACCACGTTAGGAGGGTAGTTCTCGTAATTATATTGGTGTGGTTGGTTTTGGGATGGATACACAAAGTTCACCTGTGCATTGTTTTGCATAGATGGGTCGTGTGCTGGGGACTAAGAATAATGCGGTCCCTGATTTTCACCTGACCGTTGGAAGGGATTTCTTCCCTCAGTGTTTCTTTCTACGTACTAGTTCCCCTAAGCCAGAGGATAAGGTCCTCCCTAGTGATATGCTAGCACCCTATTGGTCAAATTTTGCTGAGGCATATGATGACTTTGAATACCGGGTTGAGGTATGTTCTGGGTAGAACTATACGTGTAACTAGGGTTTTGACTACTGCTGCCTAGCTAAAAATTGGGTCATTGACCCAATTAGCCTGTCGACAAAGTTCGACATGCCTGGAAATTCTTGATAATTTTACATGCATGGGGCGTTAGGCAGGATGTTGTAAATGTATCCTGACTGCATATAAATCAGCTCAAGCTTCTAGGATTTTTTGATTGCGTCCTCTTCGAATGTGGGATTCTGCTGTGCCACATCCCTTGAAATCTCTGCCGTAAGAGTTTTCAAGAACAAATCTAAGAGAACCTGATCATTGAGTTTAGCTTTACAAAAACTGCGATGCCGCCTCCGTTCATAGAGATGGTTCGAGATATGGATGGCGGGGTTTTGTCTAAAATGAGTCAGTAATTACATTCCGGAATCATGGTGAATGGGTAACTGAAAATATGTTAGGAACGAGGTAGTGAGGGCGCTAAAGGTTCCATGTGAAGCTGAGGGTTGCTCCACGTACAATTTCGTGGCTACTCCTGTAAGAGTGCATTGAAATAATCTCAATCGAATAGTGTCGTCATGATATTGTTCGATGAGCACAACAGGTGAAAGGTCATGACATGATTACCTGGGTCTTCCGCTTGCTTGCCTTCAAATTTTGGTATATTCGAAGGGAGCTTCGTGGGCATGAGAGGCCATGTAGGATCGTGTGTGATGGGGTCATTCATCATCTTGGTTAAATCGAGTAGATTCAACGAAGCTAAGAAAGGTGACTGAGAGGTAGACGCCATTGTAATGTGTGAAGACACAAAGTTCTGGTTAGAACTAGGGTTAGTCTGTGATGTACCTTGCTATGTATTTAGCTGGCTTCCCGAATGGGATGCACTCCTCCGCCCCTTAGGGATCGTGGGAGGAGTGGTGTGTGGTGTGGTGTTGGGAGGCCGACTAGGGTTCCCAACTAGAGCTGCTCCAATAAAGGATGAACCAATAATGGTGGCAGCATTCTGTCTTTGACGCCTGAATGGCGAAAGACCTAGAACCCCTCCCAGTAATGGGGGGAGGTCCAAAAGACGCCTGGATCGACAAGGTTCCGTTGGGACCTATCAGGTGTCGCCTAGGTTTGGTTTTGGAAATTTTTTGAGAGGATAGAGTTTATGATAAGAGAAAAATTCCTGTCACATACGTAAAACAAAGCGAAAAATAAAATAATTTTCCCTTTAAATTAATCTATGTGATCAAGCAATCAAAAAAGTAGTTTTTGTTCATTTGCGTATGATACTCAAAATCCTAGAAGACCTATGCATCCTCACACACTCCAAAGTAACTGGGCCTTGAGAAGATTTCTTGCGAGTGCTGGCACAACGTCCCGTAAGAGCTGGCAACACCCCCAGTTAGCCGAAGAGAATCCACCAAGGTAAGGGTAGAGGGTTTGGCACTTGTCTGCACTGTCACCTATAGGGAAAAGGTTGCCCGAGTTTTTGGCCACTAAGAACCACCATCCTAAGTGAGCGTTCGAGTCTTGGGCTTCTTGGTAGTCAGCTAATAGTACCGAGTATTAGTCGGGTCAGGTAGCCCCAACTGATACCGTACGCACTACACCTAAGCCTAACCCCCTCTGAAATGGGTCTCTGCAGCGCTCGGGTTTTCTTTGTCGTGGGCTGATAGGTGGATTTGAAGCTCCCTAAATACACAAATTCTATGTTTCAATATGAAGTATGGTCAAGGTGGCTTATTGGATGCCTACCCCCTTGATCCTAACATAAGCTATAGATTCTTTTGTGGCCCCTGTGGGGAGAATTTAGTGAGTTTGTTTAAGTTAGTTTTAGGTGTCTTTGCTTCACTTAGTGGGTGAGTGTGTGTGAGCACAAAGTGGACAAGCACATAGTTTGAACGTGTGGATATCGATGATCCTTTACAAAATCCCCTATTTAAACTATGTTTTATTGTTCCTAGCTCAAATGAAAAACATGTGTGGGTAATGGGATGCTTTCTATTTTTCCTAGTTAATCTATGTGACTAACTATAGGGAGATGGAAAATTGTGGATAGGGAGTGTTCATATGCTTACCTAGGATCACAGGAGGGTGCAAAGGTAGCAGAGATTACTTTTTCTTCTATAAACAATTCAATCCTAGTCGCGAAATTCCTAGTACAAAAATTGAACTAAACTAAAAAATTTACACTAGAAAAAATAAAACTAGCTATGCATGCATGGTCTTGGGCCACTTACTTGGGCTAGTTATCTAGGTGTGTAAGTACCAAAATTTGCAAAACATAATTTTTTTTCGAAATCCAAGTTATTTTTCCCCCCTACTTAAACTATGTCTGCACATTGCAAAAATCAACTTGAAGTAAAACTGACACTAAGCCTACAAAAAGTAGCTAAGAGTGAGCTTTAACAAGCTGTGGGGTACCACAACCAGTGCTGGCAGGTGTATTAGGGGCTGCCAAGAACCTTACAAGCAAGAAAAAACAAAAAAATTGGAGAAATTTTTCATTCTGTAATTTGCGCGCAAAAGGCTAGGACAGGCGCGCTCTCTACACGCGGGTCAGCTCTAAACGTGCGCCCTGCGCCTATGTAAGAAGAAAACACATGCAAATTCCTACAAGAAATTTTTTTTGGAGCTTTTCTTCTTTAGTCTGTCACTTGGGATGAACTAAGGACTGCAAGATAAATCAAGGGAAATTCAGCTCCACTCCACAGCACAGATATAGGTTTCTACAAAAAAGGCACAACCACATAAACTTGGTAATAAAACGTTAGTGGAGTTGCCAATCTTGTTGTAGTGTGTTTGGTTCACATATGTACGAAATCACACCAACTTAAGGGGTGTGGTTTACCCCGTTAATTTATTGGTAATAGGCAGAAAGAGAAGTGGAGTCAAGTAAGTTAGTGGAACATGCTAGAATCAATAAGCATACTATATAGAGAAAGAAGCCTGCATATGTAAACTAAAACTAAACACAAATAAACATGAGCTCTGAAAAGATTCAAACAACAACAATAATGCAAACGATGGCTCTAGGCCCCTCTTATTGAGCGATGGTAGTAAGAAGAGTGAAACTTTACCCTCTTTCCAAAGGGCCCGTAGACTAGGTCCCGATGTAAGGATGTTTTTATCCCAAGCTTGCCTCGGTGCAGTCTCCCTCTCTCTCTACCGTGTTGGACTAAAATTGTTGGATGGCCAACAATTGAGTCCCCTTTATCTTCAGCTCCGGGTCACACACTATTGGTATTTCTTGGGAAATTCTGGCCAGTATAACAATGTGATCACTAATTCTTCATCTCATGGTGGCCTTATATAGGAGATTTCAAATCCTCCCTTCCCTCTCTTGGTACATGGAGGATGGTGACCCAAGATAGGGGTATGATTCCTTTGTGTGCTCCAAATATTTCATTGTGTGCTCACATAGTGTCTAAGGAGGCGTTGGTGGTTGTCCTTAGGCGGCTTCATGTAAGGCATCACTTGTCATTTGCTTTGTGTGGTCCCAGATAGTGACATTTCGCCGCTCTCTGGAATGCGCGCATATCAGGCAAAAAGGCGCGTAGAAGGCACTCTTCACAAAGGATTATGCGCACAAATAGCATTTAGGACTAGTTCAAATATTATTTTCCTCAGACCTTAGAGAATTTTAAATACTTCCCAGATTTTGTAATGTTTTCCATCCCTGTAAATTCTTGGCCTAACATTAATTAATGTCATCTTATGCTGTACAATTTTCCAATGTTAAAACTACTTCCAAAATTTGGTCTTGAAAATTAAATTCATTTTGGTTGAAATAAATTTCATAGACGTTGTGTAGTTTTCTACTTAAGGCATCTGCCACCTTATTCTCTTTCCCTTTCACATGCTGAAAATCGAAATCAAATTCACTAATAAATGCATTCCATTTGGCTTGGCGGGCATTCAAATCAGCCTTCTTAAAAGTAGTTGGTTAAACTACTATGATTGGTCCTCATCACAATATTTTTCCTTCCAGATAATGCCTCCATATCCGCAAGGCATGCACAACTGCAGTTAGCTCCAAATCATATGCCGAATATCTCTACTCGTGATCCTTCAAATTCCTAGACTCATATGCTATGACTCTTCCTTCCTGAGTCAACACTACTCCTACACCCTCTTTGCATGCAACAATACATACTTTGAATTCTTTACTTGGATCTGCTACCTTCAAAACAAGAGCAGTGGTTAACAACTCTTTTAATAACTCAAATTTGTTTTGGAATTCTTGAGTCCATTTAAAAACCCATCCTTTCCTTTGCAAAGAGGTAATAGGATAAGTTATTTTGGAGAAACCATTTATAAATCGTTGATAATATCCAGCCAAACCCATAAACGAACATATATCTGCTACATTCTTTGGGACCCTCCATTCCATAATTGTCTTAATATTTTCTAGGTCAACAGCTATCCCTTCAGCTAAAATCACATGCCCTAAGTATTGGATCTGCTCCTTAAATAAATCACATTTACTAAAATTGGCATAGATTTGATGCTCTCTTAGCATTTTTAGCACAATGCGCAGATGTTCCCTGTGCTCCTCCATATTCTTGGAGTAAATTAATATATCATTAATGAAAATTAACACGAATTTATCCAAATATGGGTGGAATATTCCATGCATTAAGCTCATAAATGTTGCTGGAGCATTGGTTAACCCAAACAATAACACCACAAACTCATAATGTCCATACCTGGTACGAAAAACGGTCTTGCTTATATCTTCATCCTTGATACATATCTGATGGTAGCCTGAACAAGCTATCTGCTGAGATGCCATCATCTCTCAGCAGATAGCTTGATTAGATTTAGGGACATGATATATGTTCCAGATAGTAGTGAACTCAAGAAGGTTATCTTGAGGGAGTTTCATGTGAAACCATATTCATGTCATCCAATATATATACCAGAAGACATTGACAACAATGAAGAAATTGTATTATTGGACGAATCTGAAGAAGGATGTGGTAGAGTTTGTGGCTAGGTGTTTGGATTGTCAACATGTAAATATCTAGGTGGATTTCTACAGCCGATTGGTATTCTAGAGTGGAAATGGGAGGTCATTTCCATGGATTTCATTACAGGATTTCCGAGGACATCTAGACAACATGATTCCATCATGGTTGTGTTGAACATGTTGACTAAGGTAACACACTTCATTCTAGTGAAGACTACACATTTAGTAGTTGATGTGGCATAGGTGTTCATCAGAGATGTGGTCATATTGCATGGTGTTCAAAAGAATATTATGTAAAACATGGATGCAAAGTTCACTTCGAAGTTTTGGAAGGAGTTGTTTGCAAGTTTAGGTACAAAATTTTCCTTTAGTATAACTTATCATCCACAGACATATGGAAACATTGAGAGGGTCAATAGGATATTGGAGGACATGTTGAGGATATATGTGATGCATCAACAGAGGATATGGGAGGAGTATGTTCCATTGGTTGAGTTTGCTTACAAAAATGGCTACCAGCAATCACTGAGAATGAGTCTGTTTAAGGCACTGTATCAATGGAGTTGTAATAATCCCATCAGTTGGAGTGATCCGGTGTATAGGATATTGATTGGACCATACATATTAGAAAAAATGGAACAAGAAATGCAGGTTATTAAGAAGAATCTAAAGGAATCATAGGACAAGTAGAAAATTTATTCAGACTGGAACAAGTTGTTTAAGGAGTTTCAGATTGGGGAACAAGTGTACTTCTGCATCAAGTCAAAGAAAAACTCCTTATGGATTGGATCATGTGCCAAGATGGCACCTCAATTTTGTGGACATTTTAAGATTCTTGAAAAGATTGGGTCAATAGCCTATCTACTCGCACTTCCTCCGATAGTAAAAGTCCATGATGTTTTCCATGTGTCATTTCTTAAGAAGTATGTTAAATGTGTCGATCATGTGATTTACTAGTATGTATTGCAGGTGGACCTAGAAGGAGAATTCTAGTTAGAAACACAATGTATATTGCATAGAAATACGATCATGCTCTGGAACCAAGCAATCGAGCAGGTTAAAGTGCAATGGAATAAATTTGGGCCAGATGAAGCTACATGGGAGATGGAAGATCATATGCGAGCTATGTATCCTTCTCTATTCTTTGGTTTATCGAACACCTTTGGTATATTTTTTATGTGATTTTTTGGTATATGTAGATATGTATATGGATGTAAATACCACCATGAATTATGTTATAAAGCTCCAATAAGCAGTATGGGTGTCATATCGTTATGGTTGTCATGTTGTCATGTTGGTCTGCTTCTCAGTAGGTTGATCATTGTAAATACTACAATGGGCAAAGTTATAATGTTCCACGGGTAGTATGTTTTTCTTTCAGTAATATTGTTGGTTACAGGTGTCATTAAGCACCGAGGATGGTTTTCCCCCAAGGGGGAGTGTTTTGTAACATCCCTGGTGAAAATTCCATGTAATAAAAGTTAATAACAGAAAAATAATAACCACAGTTATGGGACACTTATTCCAAGCCGAATGTTGGGAAAAACATCCTAGTGTGGGTGTTCATTTGGTTTATTATGGCTAAGGAAATTGACAAAGGAAAAACAGAATTTTTGGAAATTTATTTATGAAAATAATGGAAATTAGGAGAAAAGGAAGGTGAAAGGTCACATGTTTCATGTGAGGAGGAAAATAAAGGAAAATAATGGAAAATGAACAAAGTATATGCCACATTAATAAAAAGGCTTATGAGGATCAGTTCATGGCCTTTTGTTAAGTTTATTTTTAGATCTCTCTCTCTATTCTCTCTCTGAGACACTCTTGGCCACTTATATTTCTCTTGGAGAATTTTAGCTTTGGATCAAGAAAATGAAAAGAGGAAAAGAATATCAAGCAAGGAAGAGAAGGATCAAGCAACAACAACAGGTTTACTTGCATGTATCGATTTGCATGTATGATTTCCTTGCTAGAATTTGCATGCATGGTTATGCATGTGTGTTCTTGGTTCTCTTGTTGGAATTGGCATGGGTTTTTCTAGGTGTTACAGTGTCTTCACCCTTACCTTTCCATTTTAGGATAGCCATGGTTTGATGTGGTTTTCATGTTTTGGTTGAGCTAGATTTCTGGATGGACTCGAAGCTGAGTGGGGTGGTCTCAGGATTATTCACAAGGTCTAGGAATCCAGGGATGGGATACATGGTAAATCCTATATGTGAATACCTCGATTGAGCCTAGGAATCCTTCGACCTGTGAATAGCAGGATACATGGTAAAGCTCAATGGTGGTACCCTTGTGCCTAGGAATATTGGTTTGGGATACACGATAAATCCTAGAGGGTGGACACCTCATAGTGTTAGGAATCCCTTGACCAATAATGGTAGGATACACAGTAAAGCGAGAGGTTGAGACTGAAAAAATCCTCACAGTTTAGTTGTAGAGATCTAATGGCATCCATGCTTATTTATGACCTAGTGATCCGGTGAGGATTGCGGTAAATATTTTTTCAGTTGATGAATGTGAGGTGGTTTAGCCTCGTGAAACCCTGGTTGGTTCTTTTGGTTTTAAGTCCCACATTCATTCTTGGAATATGGCATGGGAGTGATTGGGTGAAGAGATATTTAGCTCAACCAATCTATGGTTGGGTAGAACGTGATAGTCCCATACTGGGTTGGATTTTGCATTCATCAATACAAGTTTATTTTCCTTGGTATTTTATGTGCAAATGTACTAGTTTATATGTGGATTATATGGCTATTGTATCCTTATTATTTTTGTTGGTTATATGTTGGTTATGAGCATGTTTTATGACATTGATGATGCATGGCTCTCATCATGTTTTTTTTTGTAAACGAATGAACGATGAACATATGACCTAATAGATGATAATGCAGCTAATGTGATTAGACACCAATGCTTCTTAGTGATTCTCAGATAAGTGCGAGAGCCCTATGCTCGTATATGTTGTTTAAACATGTAGAATGCATATTTGTGATATGTTTGACGAAATTCCTATCATTTCTAGTAGGGTTCCAATCAAGTCTTTTTACAATCATTTTCATTGGCATCATTGTCTCCATGTTTGTTTTCATTTCTATAAATTTCATGAATTTATGGGTAGTGAATGGATCCTAGCCTGGAATTTAGCCTTAAATCCTACAGTCTTTGGCATAACACTGGCAGAAAAATACTGCAGTCGCACTCATGCAGGCTCATGGGAGCGACTAGGGCTCTCAGCCACTTGGAGGGTGTGGAAAGGGAGTGATTGGGGCTCTAAGTCCTTAAATTGTTTAGTTCCCTCAGGGGTTGGTCACTTGGAAAGGTGGGGTAGCTACTGGAGGTTATGTTGGTTATGTGGATGATTAGTTTGGTTGTGTTTTGTTGGTGTGACTTCCTTAAGGTGACCTAGGAAGTTGAATAAGATTATAGTAGCTTCTTGTCACATGTTTACCCCAATGGACTGGTATGTTTGGGTAAATGTGGGAGGAGGGTATTACAAGGAGAAAATTTTTGCAATGATAATTTTTCAAATCTATAAGTAAATTTCCTGAAAAGTTGAAGGGAAAAAGTGCCACAAATTTAACATGAAACTTGAGTTGCAGAGATCTTATTTGAGCATTGCATGATTCTATGAATAGATAAAATCAAGGGGGATATTTTTAGGAAGTTAATAGTGTTAAATTAAGGAGGAAATATTCTGTAAAATCAACTAAAATATATGTGTGTGATTTTTGTTGCAATTTCTTGGTTGTAAATTAATCAATTAATTTTTCTAATAAAAGCCTTCTTGTTGGACATAGACACAGTTGGTCACTATGATTTGAGGATTGAACCAGTAGGCTTCAGGATTGGATTCTCAAGTTCACTAAACAATCATATAATCAATATTTATTTCCATTTTCAATTATGTTGTTGAAACGGAAATTGAACAAATTTCTTTTGAAAAAATAATTTGTATTATTATTTAAAAGAAACCTGGGATGATGGGAGGGGTTGCCCTATATATGGAAAAAGGAAGGAGCCTTTGCATTGTTGTAGATTTTAATTCTTAGAAGGAATTTTGGAACCTAGAGGGCTGAATTAGAAGGGAAATGATTTGGATTGGAGATGCTTATGATGTCATAATGGATCCTTGGAACCATTTGTACCCTGAAGTTGGAATTCATATTTTATTTTTTGCAGTACTATTTGAAATAAAAATATTAGTAGAAAGCCTTTAAAAATTTATTCAATTTTGATTTATTCTCTATTCCAAACGATTATATGTTTAACACAGTTGTTAATTTCATGCAATTAAAATATTATTTAAAACCAATGAAAAATTATCTTCTCATGTTGGTCAGATTTAAATTAAAAATGAATGATGAATTCTTGAAAACCTATGTGTCATTTTTTATAGCTATTTATGAAGTTAAATCACATGCTTTTTTTCTCCAATTGTATTGTATGAACTATTTCTCTGATTTATGACTCCATTTTAATATTAGATCTAGTTCTAATCCATCCACCTTGCTCTTGGTTGTGATTGGGACTATTCCCTTTCTTGATCAAGATAATTTAGAATAGTTATTTTTAGATTAGCGATATGATAGTTCTTTGTGTTGTTTGAATATTAGCTTAGGCTACATTTAGATTTAGTAAATCATATTATACAATCTCCTTACAAGGAGCAATCCTTTAAGTGGCAATTGGGCCCACATACCAATCAAAATCACCATTCCAAATGGATAAAGGTATAATTGGGACCTTGACTGAGTGATATCCCTATTATTGGCTTGGTCATTTCCAAGCATTAACACCCACCTATAAAGTACTAAGATGGATGAAAATTATATATTAATCCATTTTTTTCTAGCGCAAAATAAAATGAAGCAATAAGTTGGATGACATTTCTCAAAGAATTATTTTGAGAAGTGGATCATGTGTTATTTTCCTCCAACTTTGTAAACATGCATACTCTAAAATACAAAATATACTAGAAACTTGCACCAAAATTTTATAGAGCCTAT
The DNA here is from genome assembly GCA_034641835.2 of Pinus albicaulis. NCBI lineage: Eukaryota > Viridiplantae > Streptophyta > Pinopsida > Pinales > Pinaceae > Pinus > Pinus albicaulis. The sequence continues at coordinate 1,130,941,151 of CM076577.1, read as the reverse complement.
GATATCATCTAATGCATTAGAAAAGTTTCTTAAAAACATGGGGCCTTCACTAGTGAACCTATGACATGGCATATGAATTGATGGGATATTGAATAATACCCCTAATTTCACTAGATATTGATAAATATCTCCTAATTTTTTTTTCTGGAGCCCCCTTATGCCTCCGCACCCCCCAACCCACTTCAAACGAACCAATATAATTTTCCAATAATTAAAAAAGAAGAAGAAGTTATTTTTACTAGATACTCATTTGTCCCCTTTGATACCTATAAACCCATTGATACCCTGCAACCTCCCCACAATACCTACAATATATTGAATTTATTTTCATAACTAAAAAACCACTTTATGAATGAATGTGATAAGGTATTGGTCACCAATGTGAAGCCCCCATGCTTCAATCTTCTAGCCCACTCCAAGATACTCCCTATCTTCCATGTGTATTATCTAACTAAGGTAGTGGGATCCAATTTCAAAGTGAAAACTAGCTTTCTAAAACTAGCTAATAAAGGGTTTGATTGGATCCAAATTGAATTATTATTAACTACTAGAGAGTGTCAATTTCACCAACACATGATCTTAGAAGCATAAAACTAATGGAAAAATATGTGGCCTGAATAATCCACATGAAAACCAATAACAATTCTAGAGAAATTTCCACACTTCCAATCATGATCACAGCTCTACATTTGAAGGGGGAAAGCATTTTAGGGTTCTACCCTAATCTATCTATTTTAGGATACTTAGGATTTAAATAATTAATGTATGTAGCCATATTCTTTTAAGGCCCCATAAGTAGTTAGTGGATGGTTATTTAATGTAAAATGGTATTCTTTATCAAATAAGACTCACTAGGTATTTGGTACTCATTAATGATGAGACCACAAGTAGAAGTTTTTGTATTGAAAATATGTTTATAAATCTAGAAGGAAATGTAATGTTTGTCAAGGATTGTTGTAATTATAGCTTTAATCATTGAGATGTCATCCTACCTTAAGACACTCATGAACATGGTTTTTTTTTTTATAAAATATCAATACAAGGTATATCTTTTATTCATTGTCTCTTACATTTGTTGTTACATGTTTGTGTTTCTCTAAATATCTTATCATTTGTGATTCAATTTTAATGATCACTATTGTATGTGATATAATAAATATGTCTTATTATTTTATTCATATAAATATTTAAAAAAATATATTTAAATAATAAATACATAATAACTTAAATGCATACGGTTTAAAAGCTTAAATTAACTAATAATAAATTGAATGTGTATACTTGAAAAACCTATATCATAAAAAAAATTGTCAAGGAAAATTTCCCCTTTACTTTTAACTTTGAAAAATTGTTCATATATTAATGACAAGATTGCTCCCATATTAATGAAGAATAAGGTTTTTGATACCTTCAATCCCTTGAACATTATTTGCAATACCCTTATATATGTCAAGGATGAGTAGAAAAGGTGTCTACTTAATCACATGTTCTTGTGCCCCCCTATGTTTCTAAAAATGGTCATTCTATTCTAACAAAAGTTCAACGACACAGCTGACATCAAGCAATGGTCAGCCATGTACTTCAACCGTTGTAGAGCACTTAGAGAAAACTAAACACCACATTTGCATTAAAAACTGAGGGTCCTGAGCAAGATTATTATACATGGATGAAATTTTTTTCATTGAGTTGAGAGGCTTATTCTATAGTTCAATATAATGTATAGAGTATTCATTCGTCATCAAAATTAAATTTTTGTTCATATTTACCCAAATAAAAATTTTAAAAAATCTAAAAAAAAAAATTAAATAACTATACAAAACATTTAAATGTAATCCGTATTTAAAATAAATCTATACTAACTCTAAAAATTAGTATCAACCATGATATTATAAACATAGTAGTTTAACTTTTAAAAACACACCATTCCAAGAAATCCCACCATCACTCCTTCAAACTTAGAACCAGAACAAATAATTATTTTGGTTCACATCATTCACGTGTTACATGATCTCAGATTATCAGTGAACCAGCTCAGCACTCTGAATGTTATTATGTAATACAGACACCATTAGTACATCATTCATGAGCTACCAGACTAAGACCTGTACAGCCGAAGTCTCATGAATTGTCTTGTAAACTCTATGCTTGTGTCCCATCTCTAATCTGCCTGTTCTGAAGAGTACCCAGTTCCCAAAAACAGTTGTTCCAGAGCACAGAAGGAAGGAAAGGAAATAAAAAGAGTGAAATGCCTCAGAAGTAATGAGAGCTTGGGATTACACTCAATAGTGCTGCAAAAATATTGGGAATATTTTCAATCTAAGCAAAGTTAATTGTTTGCTTGCTCAGATTCTAAAATATTCTTTAAACCTACAATGAAAATACATATTCACACCTAAATTAAAATTATATATATTATCATGTGCTAAAATTTTGTGGATTGCAAATTCTGAAAAATATCCAAAGTAGTCAAACTCCTGACCATCAGAATCCCCGACATTTCCCGAGTCCAGATTATTTCCAGAAAAAACTAAACACTTAACACCTGTCTCCTGACAGCCAAATTCTAAGATGCCTCATCATCATCAAATAAAACAGATCAAGATTTCTGCTATAAAATCATCATACATAGTAGCAGATTTGCTGTGCATACCCTCCAAATCTAAATCCACATTCAAATGTGCAGAAAAACAGAAACTGTATCTATCTACAATTGACTGACCTAATAAAATATGGCATTTGTTTGTTAGAAAGAATGCGGATAGAATTGAGGGGCAGAGTTCATGAGCATCTCCACCGTGGGGCCTGTCTCCACGATATCGGTAAGAAGGCGAAGATAGAAAGCCTTGAGTCTCTTCAACAACAAACCCCAACTGTAATTGCGCATCCTCACGATTCGAACACGAAACCTCCTGCACATCCCAGCTATGAATAAGCCCTTCTTCCTCCCCTGACCCAATCTGAGCGTAAGTGGAGCACTCCTCCTTTTGGGTTTTGTCTTGTGATCATATCCATCTGCTGTGCTGTCAAGGAGGACATACCCAGCCTTATAGCGACGAATCCCGTGGAGTCTAATGGGAACTCTGAGTCTGAATACTCTCCTGCTGCTCAATTCCATAATATACTGTAATATATATGCTTCCTGTTTCTGCTCTTTATATATTCAAACGCTGCTTTCAGGTAGAGAGCCCCTGATATCTGCAAACTTGTAGTACAGAGTATGCTGGTTCAGGGGAACTTTGAGAATGGTCTCTCTGTATCTGCAATATATATATATATATATATCCAAGATGGAGGAAGATAATGTGCATATCCTTCTTAATTAATCATTTGGCAGTGGACAACGCTCTTTAGGAGTGGACAGCACTCTTTGCCATGTATGGCCAGAGGATTATGGAGTGAATGGCAGTCTCACCCACCCAAGCAACCATGGCGATTGGAGACTCCCACATGATGTAAGGTTTTACACGTGGGTTATGTAGGAATGCATTTAATATCGGTGTGTCATAATTTTGTTTAGAAAATAATGGAAAATTTCAAAAAAAAAATTGGAAATTCATGTTATATTTGTGAAGTTTTAAGATTTTTAATGGTCTGGTTTTTTTTATTGCTGAATTCATTTTTATCAGTAATGATTTAAACACTCCTAAGATTATATTTCTTTAGACAAATTCATTAAATTCAAGTAAGAATTTCTCCATCAAAACAGAGAAAATTGTGACTCCCTAAACAACCTCATACTGAAAGTGAACATAAGTTATAGAAACATGCTTACAATGTGAGTCAAATTTTATAGAGTTTTATAAATGTTCACCCTGTTAGTTTTGCATCCATGAGAAAGATTGATTCCAAAATTATTTGTTGCTCAATTTTTAGGTTGTTTTGTTTTTTCTTTTATTAAAAATAATTATTTTTTATTTTTTTTTTCAGCAATTTGTGGAAGATTAATATATTTATATATTTATAAAGATAATTAGTTTTGGTGCCTTTTTTTAATTAAAAATAATTAGTTTTTATTTTTTTCAGTAATGTTGGAAGATTAATATATTTATATATTTATACAGATAATTAGTTTGGGTGAGTTTTTAAAATTATTAGATCATTTGAGGCAATGTAGTCATTTATAATTTTTTTGGAAATTTTTATAACTAGTGCAACCACATTAAAAATATTAATGTTGTTGATATAGCCTAAGGCTTTATAAATATACAAAAAAAATATGGTTGATATAGCCCGAGGCTGTATAAATATAACAAAAAAAAACTATTGCAACACAAAGAATACCTTACCAATGCATACATTTATCTAATTAGCTATATATAGAAAGTTTATGGGTCAACTTTAACTTGAGGTAAAAAAGGAATTACACATTTAATTGTAAAATGGACCATTTTGCTAAAAAAAAATTGCCTATATATAAATCAATGTTATAAATAATAGTGAGAACTTATCATGGAGGAACTTATTAGAATTGGAATATTCTCAAATCCCTAGGAAATTGGTATGAGACATATGCTGAGCATATTCTCTTAAAAATCAATCTAAATCATCTATTAAAAAAAAAAAATCAATAAATCCTCATCCACCTTAAATTGAAATAAGCAACCTTTAGCAACAATAGCAATTTCATTCCCGGATGCGGGTGTGTTCGAGAGTTAATATTGTGATGGGACCTGGGTGCGGCAAAGGGTGGAGACACTTGCCCACCCCATTCGCTGCCAGAGGGGAGCACTTAAATCAAGCTGCCATCGTATCTTGCGCATTAACTGCTTGCGCTGGTCGAGATCCGACCTTAATTCTCATCCGCGCCTCCGTATGCTCCTCATTGCATCGACCTTCGGCTCTCATCAATGAGATGTTAATGCAGGGTGATCCTCGAGGTATTTCCAGTCTGGTTCTAAAGATGGAGAGTGGCTCTGGCTACTCGGGCATTCCTCCTCCGCTGCACTGTCTGTGCTCTCCGATTGCTGGGCTCCCCATTCATCGCACGACTACAGGGAGGAGAAGCCTTCTGAATTGCTGTTTAGACTTTGGAGATGGTCTGCACCTCTCTCGTTCTGGCCTTTGTTTGTCTGCCTCTGTTTCTTTGGATTTTCTCACTAACCAGATCCCTTCTATTCCTGCTCCTCCGTCACCTCTCTTTCCCTCCGCAGATTCCAACTCCATGCCTCAATTGCGTCAGCGCATGCGTTGCCGCAGGGGTAGTACAAGAAGCCAACCCCTGTGCCCATCCTCAAGCTCCACCTCTGAGTCGTCTTCTCATTCCAGTGAGTATTTCTCTAGCCGTTATCCTAATACCAGAAGTGGGAGGGGCCGACTCCATGAAACTAGCCATCGCTTGGGTTCCTCCACTCCTACCAACCCCACCGCTCAGGCCTCTCACTTGCCCCAAACTGCGCATTTCTCTTTCAATTGTTCCTTGAATCGGCCCCTCATAATTGCCTCAATTACAGTTGTTTTCAAGGAAGAGGCCCAGGCGGGCGAGCCGAGCACTTGTCAGGAGGGGCAGCGCACTGAGAATGCTCAGGATTCGGACCATCAGCCTGGATCGTTGAAGAAGCATGGCAAGGATGTTCGTGTCAGCAGAGTTCATGAGGGGGAGCTGGCTTATGGTGATCTGGGACCTTCCATGCAAGAAGCTGCTTCCACTGCGGACCTGTCAAAGAAGGACGATGACATGGCAGCATACAGGTGCCGCATCGTTGAAGAACCTCCTGATGAGTAATCGTTCTATTCTTGTCTGGTTTTCATGCCTCGGGGCCCATACTTCTGGGCTTGTTTTTGAATATCTGGATATGTCAGTCTACAATTTTGGTTTTACAGTTCATAATCGATGTAATCTTCAGAGGAATCCATGGCTGCTACCCCTGCGTGGGCAGCACAATAGTCTGAGAATTGTTTGAGACTGGTTTCCCCTTATGGGCAGTCTTTCTTCTGATTATTCTGCTAATTATGCCACAGGTCTAGGCAAAGACTCGGCTTCGGCCACGATGTAATATATTTCTCTTGTAAATAGATTAAACTAACTTAGAAAAAAAAAAAACAATAGCAATTTCATATAGGGATGGAGCTAGTTCATACATAAATTTATGGGTTAGAATTAAAATGACATGCTATATATACAAGTATATTTATTTTACAAGCAACTAATATTATATTAGTAAGAGGGTATATTTTTCTTAATATATGGTAACTTATTTACTAATAAAAATCATTATTTTACAAATATATATTAATAACAAAGTATTGGTAAATATAAGAAAAATTTTAAATAAAAGAAATATTGTGAAATGTCAAATATAAAGAGATGTCGTAATGTCTTGTAATCATATATTAAAATAAAAATAATTTATTTACCCGTCACATTAATGTGGAATATAGTATATTTAAAGGGGAAAAGGTCAACCTAGATCCATCTTAACTTCAGATTTAACTTCAAATCTACAAGCAGAGAGATCAAATCCCTTGAGGTGCAAACCTCTTTTAGAGTGAAAAGAAATTTAATCTCTCTCAACCCTTGATAGCTTCATTGGTATGAATCTATATTGGCATTCAAACAATCATATGTTTTGTTTATATAATTATTTGGAAAATAATAATTATGTCCAAATAATAACTATATAAAAATATTTGAAATATATACACTATAATTAACCAATTCTCTATGCAAATATAAGATATTAATTAATATTATATAGAGAGAAAATGAAATACATATTTTTTTTGTCCACCCGGTTTTGGGTAGACAAGTTAAAGCACTTTTGGATGTTAAGTAGCTAGTTCTCCAAATATAATATATTAATTAATATTATATTGAGAGAAAATGAAATACATATTTTTTTGTCCATTGGGTTTTGGATAGAGGCCGGTTCAATTATTCTTCCTATTCCGGTGTTAGTTTTGGACATAACCATGATGTAGCCTTACCACTGTCAAACTTACCAAACTTACCAAAACCATTTGAGTAAAATCCATAATGATTGAATAAAGATACCACTATATTGAAGTATTGATTACATTGCCAATATATATATATAAGGTTTTAAGTGGTATAATAATAATGTTTGAAGTTATTATAATAATATGTTTACTTTGAATTTAGGTGGAGAGAATAATAATAATCCTTCATGAAGTTTGTGTACTATTAATATAACTAAGGTCATCAATTCTAGTGAGTGGTCTAGCCAAACCAAAAAAACAATCATTTCTTCTAAACCTCACTCAAATTAACTTATCTATATTTCATCAATTTTCAAAATATTTGTTATAATATCAATTTTCCTAAATTTTTAACTCACCAAAATTACAATAATTTAGAAAAACTTTTTCTTGACTTTTTAAATACAAAAATAAAATTTAAAATAAATTAAATAATTATATTAAATTTTAATAAATTTAATAATCATTAAATAATAAATTTAAAATTATATAGCTTTTATTATAAAAAATATTAAATATAATATTAATTTTATAAATTTTAATATTAATTAATAAATAAATTATTATTAAAATTAAATTATAATTATAATTATAATAATTATAATGGTTTAAAGATAATTTTCAATGAGTCCTCTTTTCCCTTAGCTAGGCTGGCACCAGAGGGAGCTGCAATCTTTGATAGCATTCCTTCGGTTGCTGTTGCAAGTTCCTCTCGCAATATACAGCCTGAGACTATTAATGAGTCCGTTCCATGGGCTTACTTTGATGGGGCTTCTGGTGGCAATGATATTTGTGGTGCTGGTTTGGTCATACATCTCTCTGCTGAAAACTCTCTTCGAGCCTCAGTCGGCCTTGGGCAAGGGTCTAATAATTATGCTGAACTTAAAGCTCTTCATTTGCTTCTCTGCTGGCTTATTTCTAAAAAAATGAGACAGATTCAGATTTTTGGTGATTCTCGAAATGTAGTAAACTGGTTCAATGGGACTCAGCAGTGCAGGAATTTTATTTTACTACCTTTGCTTAAGGAGATTCGTCGTCTTAAATCTTTTTTCTCTGAGATTTCTGTTGTTCACATTTACAGGGAAAGGAACCAGCAAGCAGATCTCTTATCTAAAGAAGGTGCTCAACTCGCTCTGGGGTCCTGGGCAGTGGCTGAAGTGGTGGATGGGACTGTTCATGCCCATGAACAACCTCCTTTTGTGTAATTTTTCAGTTTTATTTCTGTATTGTATAGTTGACTTTAAATTTTTTTGAAAACTGCTACTATATTGAGTCCAGAACTGTTTTCCTTATGTAAGGAGGTTCTGGGCTCCCTTTTTGTTCTCGTTTTGTTATACTTTATGGGGCTGGGATAGTTTCTACTGCCAGCTCCTTATTGGTGATAGTGGAGCTATGTTTTTGTGCTTCCTCTCTTTCTGCTCTCATCTCTTTCACTGGTTGATGATGAGTTAAAAGAGATGCACTGCTCGTTACTATGGATATCTTTTGGTTTTTTAGGGCTGCTAACATCTTGCACGGGTGTTTAAGTAGCTATGCTTCCACTCCCTCTTACAAAGAGAATGACTCTGTTGTTTTCAGAAATGCTTGGCATATGTTCAGAGACTATCTATATATAATAGAAAGTTCTTTTTTTGTTTATAACCAAATAAGCAAACATAAACTCGTATTAATTTAATTATAATTTATCATATCATATCATCCTGATAAATGTCTACTCAGTTTAAAACCATGATAATTCGACATCAATCGTTATCGGTAGAAACTTAAATATGTATTGAATAATTTAAAATTTATATTATATATAACGTTGAAATTAATGCAGAACCCTATCAAGGAGTTAGAAGAGTTCCTAAATGAAATTATGAATATGATATAAAGTTTTAAAATAAGTTGATATGATGGGTGAACTTTCGGAATTTCTAAATAAAAATAGAGTATAAAAAGTTGTGAAATAAATATATTTAAACATTTTGATTATCTATTTTTTAATTTTAAAAATTAATATAATTTAAAATATTTATTTAAAAAAAAAATTATAATATAAATTTAAAAATATATAGATAATTGTTCAAGAGAATTTATCTATTTCGAATTATCATCAAATTTTTTGATGGTGAATTATACTTAGTAGTTCTAGAATTTAGAAAATAAACGTATTTCAAATTTTTAATATATTTAGTAGATTGAAATGTTTCAATTTTCTAAATTTTATTTTAATTTTAAAAATAAATTTTTCTTTAAAATATAAATCACAGAAATTTATATTCTCAAATATATAAATGATTTTTATTAAAATCATTAAATAAAAATAAACAATTAAATTGTATTTTTTAAATTTTATTAAAAATGAATGAAAATAGAACACTTACAACAACTAAATTGCATTTTTTCTTGTAGATATTTATATATCATCATCAAACCGAAACATAATCATTAGATAAAACAAAAACAAAAAATATATGGAGTATACCATTCGGATATGATGTGCTATCAACTAATAAAACATAACAACTTTATACTAATATGCGTTGTCTGCCCAACTCACATTAATAGAATGGATGGAATGTTTATTTTTTAAGTTTATTTTTGTTTCTTAGAATGGAGGGAGTGTTTATTGCACATATTTGTAACATTTTTCAATTTTGAATGTAATATTTAAAAAAAAAATGTATAATAATTTTTTATTTTTGAAGATGGATTTTTGCTGCGATTTGAAATGTCGACAAGTGAACCATAATATTGTGGATAATTTGAATAAATCTTATTCAATTCATAGTTATGGAAATTTGAAAACTGTCAATATTTATATATTTTTTGTTTAATATTATAGGATATTATGAGGTAAGTGTTTTGATGTTTATTATGAATTGATGTCTATTAATTTATATGGTTGTGCTAATTATTATGATTATATGAATTTTAATATATTAGGACATTAATTAAATATTAACTTAATTAAATTTAAGGTGATTAATCCTTGGAGACATGGCAGGACTTAGTGCTAACATGGAACCACCCCTATTATGGCAAATGGACTATGGGAGTTGTTAGCGTCAGTTTTTGCATCCTGCCACATGTGATCAAATAGACTCTTATCATGTCTTGTTAGTGTCCCACTCTCAAATTTGTATCATTCCATTAGGTCATCATGCAAAAATTTGGTCAATGGATGTAGATCTAGGTCTAATTTCACTCCTTTCAAAATTTTACTAGTTGCTGGCTCATTTCACCTCTCAGCTGAGTGTACCATAATTCATGATTTGTCATCATCATTACATTCATTTTCATCATGGTTTCATTCAGTCGAGAGTCTCCATTAGGTCTTAGGGTTCCAAGGTCATCAAATCATCATTTCATGCATAAATTCTAGCAAGTGGAGTGACAATAAAGAAATTTCATCAGTAAATTCGATTTCAAAGAAAAATGTAATTTTATGTTCCTAAATTGTAATAAGTACTTCAGAGTTCCAAGTAGCTGCAAATACTCAAAGTTCCATCAGCAAATGATCAAGGTTCCAAAAAAAACCAGTGTTCGTAAGCCATCAAAAGATCAAGTTCAAAGGTTAAAGGTAAAAACCAATGTAAGGTTGATTTTGAAAAAAGGAAGTGTGGGTCCATGTCCACTTAATTGTATTTCTCCAAGTATAAAAGGCCCTGAAAGACCAAAAGTCATTCATTCTCACTCTCCAGCATCGAGCTCTCAAGTTGCCCAACTCAAAAAACCAATTTTTTCTTCAAAAAATCGAGTTTCAAGTCCATCGTTGTGCTTTTTCCATAGGCATTACGCTTTTTACAGTGAGCGCGCTACACTTTTCTCAAGCACGTTGCGCTTTTTGTAGGGCTCACTGTGCTTTTCTCTGTGAAGCAGCCACAACCCCAAAACTTGTTTTCAAGGGTTCTGAGGGACAAACAAAGGTTTCTTCATCTACCTCCAAGTAAGTTGCATCTTGCAAACCCCTCTTATTAGCTCATTTTCATAATTTTATTATGGAAACTTCCCATTACCCTCCATGCTATGATCTAGTAATTAAACCCTAGTTTTCAAATTTTGGAAGCTAAATTTGTTTTTCCCTAGACCTATTTACATCCCTCACATTCTAGTTCATCCCCCACTACCCTCACACCCCTTCATTCCCCACTCTTAAGCTATATTCCCTAAAACCCTATCCCTACGTTGCGCTTTTCTAGGCAGCTAGACTACATTCCTGTAATTGAATTCCCTACCCCATCCCCCTTGTCATTTCAACTCCCTACCACTTCCCTAAGGTTCCTAACCCCCTTACACCCTTCCCTAAATTTTCCCTCACTTATCCTAACTCCCTAACCCTATAATCCCACTCCCTCTTCCTTCCCCTTCTCCCCTGGGGTCTCTAAACAAACAGAAATATCATGGAGGAAGAGAGAAACATCATGGAGGAAGACAAAAACACCATAGAAGAAGAGAAGAAGACCTACAATAAAGGAGGGAGAATCCTAAGGCTTGAACCATCAGACACTAGGGAATTGATGTCATCACCCCTTGCAGTTAAATTTCTTCAGCATGTAGGTTGTTTTGAGTTTTGTGAGATATCCAAAGAGTGCAAAGCCATCCTAATTTGACCAAGATCTTCATCACCAACCTACAAAAATACCAAGTCACTATTGTAGGGATGACATTCACCATTTCTACATACATCACTGTAGCAGCAATAGGGATACCTAATGTAGGTGAAAAGTGGTTCAAAACTCAAGATTTGGATGCCCAGTTGTATGAACCCTATCTCAAAGCACCTTACAAAGACATAATTAAGAAAATATTTCCTTTTGGTCAGCTTCTTAATAGGTTTTCTCCCATGATGAAGATCATCATGAAATATTTCACTTGTGAGCATAGATTCTCCAAGTTGTACAACTATCATATCAGGTTACTCATGCATTTCACTAGGGTGAAATTGCTCAACATTCCCTATTATTTGTACAGGAGCATTGACAAGATGGACTACATAGTGCAGAACAGAGAATATGAGCTTCAAATGAACAGTCTCTTCCATCATTCACTCATCAAAATCATTGTCCTTCATCACCTTATAAAGTTGAACATTGCACAAGAGACTTTCATTAAGGCAGAGGTCTTCACAACACCACCAAATCAGCCTGCTAGACCCATTCCACCGTCAGCATAAGTTTCTCAAAAACAAACTAGGTTATCTAGCAGTGCTACAATTAAGAAAGGTAAAAAGGACAAAGAGGCCAAAACCTATCATAGAGGACATAGGAAAGTGTTCTGCTCCACAATTGTGGAAGGGGCCTTGCCTTCTACATCAAAAAAACATAGATATCATAAGCAGCAGGAGGCAGTTGTCCAAGAGAAAGAAGCCCTTCACCATGAGGAAAAACAAAATTTTGACCAGGTAGACTTGGAGGTCCAAGATGAACAGGAAACCTTAAACCTGGCCATCAAAGAGAAAGATACCAAAATTAGAGAGTTGCAAGATAATTTGGCAATGGAACAATTTGTTATCTCCTTCCTTGAGCAATAAAAAAATAGTTGAGTGAAAAACAAGTACTCTTGGAAATGGACTTGTTGAAGGCTAGGAGACAAGATGTCGAAGGAAAAGTAGTAATGGGACATGATGAGTCTGATGAGGATGAGGCCCAAGTCATCAAGAAGAGACCAAAAACAAGGGGCCTTAAAAGAGCATTGGAGAAGGAAAAACAACATGAGGTAGAATAACTCACCTTTGAGGAGAGGATTGCCATGGAAATTAATGAGAATAGGGAAGTTTGGCTTGACAGAGTAAACATATACCTAGAGAAGCTTCTTCACAAAGCCAACAAGGACAATAAGATGTTGAGTCACATGGATGACCACTATCATACCAGAAACAATATTTGCAATGTCAAGGTAAAACAGTTATGGGATAAGCTCAAGCAAATCCTAATCAGCCAAAAGGAGAAGGGTAAACTTGACTTGCTTGCTTATGCCTCCTTGGTAGATTGAAATACTTCATCAGGATCTCATTCAACAATTTTGAAGGTTTTTGGGAAATTTTTTGTTTTTTGGGGCATTTTGGTCAAATTTTACAAGTTTTCTGCACAGTTAGCCTACAAAAAGCGCAATGTGGGCCACAATGTGCTTTTTCTGGAGGTCTAAAAATAAAGAAAACTTTACATGGTTGGATATATAATGGTCTGTACATCATATTTTGACTATTGGAACTCCAAAATATGAGCTTTTGACAAGTGGAAAATCCCAAAAACCACCTTAAAAACACCTTTATGCCACTATTTTTAGCCTCACGCTGCGCTTTTTGACCAGTATTGGGAGATTTCATTTTTTAGGAGCTTCAATCCATAATTTTCAGTGCTTGAGGAAACTTTTGACAACTAGATAGGAAGATATTTCCAATAAGCTATCTTGGGCTCAATTTGGACTTCGAAAAGGTAGTCAAAAGTCAATTGGAAGGCCCACTCTACGCTTTTTGCACACACGCTGCACTTTTTACAGTCTCCTGTTTTCTTCAGAATTTTCACTTTTTCTCAGTTGATTGATGGATTACAAGGAGTTTTACTGATTTAAATGTAAAAAATAAATGTAATTGTGTATTTTATAGTTACTGGAGATATATAAATCAAGTAAATATGTAATTTTGGGTCAAGTGAATAATTTTCATCATAGATAAGGATGAGTTTGTTGACTTCCCTAGTCATTAGGATTCCAGTTGAGGACTTTGGGGAAAAGCTCCACAAGTCATGGATTTGACCCCTGAGAGTGGGGAGAATATTTTTTGGTCTATATATTTCATTTCCTTTGTCATTTCAAGGGTTGGATGTTGTGTAATTAATCTTTGAACACTAGTGTAATTAATCATTTTTGGCAGGAACTAATAGAAAGAGTTGCAACTGTTTTGGTGGGATTCCTGTGGTATGTGTTTTAGAAGTTTTGCCTCTTATTTTTTCATATGTTTGAATGTATTATTCTTTCCATATTCATGTCCATCTCTCAATGATTGGTTATGCATTATTTATGCATGTCAGTGTTTATATGTTTTGTGCATACATTGATATAATTGTAGTTGTCATTCGTAAGGTCATGATGTGTGGTTGATAGGGTCATGCATTAATGATAGGGTTATGGTTAAGATGATATCTATACGTTGTTATGATTATGTTTATATATATGTATTTTTCTAATCTAGTCGATCTTGTAGATGAGATATCCTCCTCGAATTATTTTGAGGTACATTGGTTTATTTATGAGTTGGTTTAGTTGACATGGTATGCCTTGAAGGAAGAGATCAAGATGACTAGCAAGATGGTAGACTACAGAGATTCTCCCTATGAATCATATGAGCAGCATGGTGTTGGGAATTAGCATAACTTAGCAGAAAAATTGAGGATTTTTAAGGAAGAAATACGGAGTTGTAAAGCATATAATGAAAAAATCATGTAGGCACATGAGAAATAAGAAGAAGTAAACGCAATGATTCTTCAAAATTCATGAGAATTGTAGAGAAAAGGACCACCTCGTATTAGCTATGGATAGGAGGATCGGACTAATGGGGCATATGGCAGTAGGTCTCATGATGGTCACAGGTCAGATAAATATGACACGATCAGAGGAGGTAGATTCTTGGATACTCCGGATAGGAGAGGCGATGGACACAAGTACTACTCTAGTTCTAGTTCTGACAGACACTATGATTGTTATCATTATCACCCTTATAGGAGGAGTGACAAGGGATACTTTCCAAGGGATTTTAAGAAATCTAATACACCTACCTTTGATGGAGATTTCAAGAAAATGGAAGATGTAGAGGCTTGGTTACTTGGCATGAAGAAATTATTTGAATTGCATAATTACACACATAATATGAAGTCTAGAGTAGATATATTCATCCTGAAAGGTAATGCAGATATATGGTAGGAAGATGTGAAGTGAGTTGGAGACATCAGGATAGAAGAGTTGAGTTGGCATGAATTTAAGAGATTCTTTAAAAAGAAGTACTTGTCATAAAGGTACTACGACCTCAAATTCAAGGAATTCTATGAGCTTAAAATGGGATCGATCCCAAATGAGGAGTATACGACTAAGTTCTTGGAACTCTTGAGGTATGTACCATATCTTAAGGACTAAAATACTAAATTTTAGAGGGTTTTCAGTGGATTTCCATTACCATTTAGAGATAAGATTGACTATGATGAGCCTCGATCACTAGAGGAAGTTATCAGGAAATTAAAGCATTGCTATGAATATTCAAAGTGTAAGATAGAATCTCAGATAGGATGGAAAGGGAAAGATGAAGGTAAAGGTAAATGGCAGCCGAAAAGAACAATGCCTAAGAATGCAGAAGAGAAATAAAATGTTGCACCTTACAAGAAGATCAACGTAGCTAGACAGGGACATGGGTTATAGACTAGAGGGTAGCATAATAGAGGTGATGGTACTAAACTATTGTAATGTTGGATATGTGGTAAGGAGCATTTCAAGAGATATTTTTGGAATATCAGGATGGTAGGACTCAAATCTATAGTTCACATGGGGGCGCAGAATGTTGGGGACGTTGGGAAGATCATTCCTCATATCTATGTAGCATTGGATAATAGGTAGGTAGATCATTAGAATCTATCATTGAGATGGATGGTAAGCTTTGTGATCATTTTTTTTCTATTTTGATTGACCCTGGATATAATTATAGTTATGTTAACCCTAACTTGGTGGATAAGTGTGGTTTGAATAAATAAGTGCATGCAAAATCTTGGTTAGTACTGTAGCTGGCTACAGGTACAAAGAAGAGAATTCATCATTAGGTAAAATCATGTGCATTTTAACTGAATGGTATGCCTACATCAACACGTTTGAATGAATTTTCATTGGGATCCTATAGTATGTTGTTTGGAATGGACTGGTTGTATCTTCATAGGACTAAGGTAGATTTTTATGACAATGCCATTGAGTGTTTGGATGACAATGGAGAACAAAGAATCTTATAGGGTGAGAAGAAACCAACATTATTTAGGATGGTGATAGCTATGCAGGAAAAACGCAGCCGCGGAAAAGGGTGTGTGTTATTTGCAGTGCACATTTCTAGTGATAAAGCTAAGGAGGATGAGGATGCGAATATATTGAAAAGGAACCCGATCTTACAACAGTTTCATGATGTATTTCCAGCAGAGATATCAAAGTTACAACATCATAGAGAATTTTACTTCTCCATTGAGTTGGTATTAGGGGCAGCACTAGCATCAAAGGCACCGTGTAGGATGAGCACTTCAGAGTTAGTAGAAATAAAGTTTCAGTTGAAGGAAATGTTTGACAAGGGATACATTAGGCCAAGTGTATCATCGTGGGGTGCACAGATATTGTTTGTGAAGAAGAAGAATTGTACTCTTAGGTTATGCATTGATTACAGGAAGTTGAACAGGGTGACCATCAAGAACAAGTATATGTTGTCAAGTATTGATGACTTATTTGATCGGCTAAAGGGACCAGTAGTGTTCTCAAAGGTTGATTTGAGATCTAGATATCATCATGTACGCATCAAGGAAGAGGACATTTACAAGACAACTTTTCAGATCAGGTATGGGAATTATGAGCTTTTTGTATTTCCATTTGGTTTGACTAATGTCTAACTACCTTTATGTGCTTGATGAATAGTTTGTTGTGTCCGTATTTGGACAAGTTTGTTATTTTATTCATTGATGACATCTTGATATATTCAAATAATGAGGAAGAAAATGTTGATCATTTAGAAACAATGTTGAGATTGCTAAGAGAGCATCAGTTGTATGCTAAGCTTAGCATATGCAATTTATTTCAGACAAAGGTGCACTACTTGGGACATATTATTTCCAAGGAAGGTATAGTTGTGGATCCAGAGAAGATAAGCACTATCATGGAGTGGGAAACTCCTAGAAACGTGGATGAGGTAAGTTCGTTTATGGTGTTGGAAGGATACTATAGGAGGTTCATCGGGAACTTATCTCGCATTTCATATCCTATTATTAAGAAATTTCAATGGACAGAGGAATGTGCATTAAGTTTTGAACAGTTGAAGAAATTATTGACAAATTTTCCAGTGTTAAATATTTCACATCCAAACAAAGAGTTTGTAGTGTGTATATCTTCTTGAAAGAGAGGGCTTGGTGGAGTCCTTATGCAGGAAGGACAGGTAGTACGATATGAGTCACGGAAATTAAATGAGCAAAAGCAGAACGATCTGATACATGATCTTGAGTTTGCAGTGATCATCCATGCATTGAATATGTGGAGGCATTATTTTTTTGGCATGAGGTTTGTATTGATGAGTGATCACAATGGGTTGAGATACTTGCTTGACTAGCCAAATATGAATGCCAGATAAGCTAGATGGTTGTCCATGATCAGCGAGTTCGATTTTGAGATCAGATACATTAAGGGAAAAGAGGTCAGGGTTGCAAATTCTCTTAGCATGCAGATATAGGTAAATCACATTGCAACTAAGAGTTCTTATGGGATAGACTTAGAGGATCAAATTTTACAGGCATGTTAGTAGGATGATAGGTACAATGCAGGTAGTGGTACAAGTACAGGTGCAGGTAGTGGTACAAGTAGTGGTATAGGTACATGTAGTGGTATAGGTACGGGTACAAGTGCTCAGGATGTGGACTATCATCTCTCAACAGATGGCTTGATCAGATTTAGGGACATGATATATGTTCTAGATAGTAGTGAACTCAATAAGGTTATCCTGAGGGAGTTTCATGTGAAATGATATTCATGTCATCCAAGATATATACCAGAAGAAATTGACAACAGTGAAGAAATTGTATTATTGGACGAATCTGAAGAAGGATGTGGAAGAGTTTGTGGCTAGGTGTTTGGATTATCAACATGTAAATATCTAGGTGGATTTCTACAGCCAATTTCGATTCCAGAGTGGAAATGGGAGGTCATTTCCATGGATTTCATTACAGGATTTCCGAGGTCATCTAGACAACATGATTCCATCATGGTTGTGCTGGACAGGTTGACTAAGGTAACACACTTCATTCCAGTGAAGACTATGCATTCAATTAGTGATGTGGCATAGGTGTTCATCAGAGATGTGGTCATATTGCATGGTGTTCAAAAGAATATTATGTCAGACATGGATGCAAAGTTCACTTCCAAGTTTTGGAAGGAGTTGTTTGCAGGTTTAGGTACAGAGTTGTCCTTTACTACAACTTATCATCCACAGACAGATGGAAACACTGAGAGGGTCAACAGGATAATGGAGGACATGTTGAGGATATATGTGATGCATCAACAGAGGAGATGGGAGGATTATCTTCCATTGGTTGAGTTTGCTTACAAAAATGGCAACCAGGAATCACTGAGGACGAGTCCGTTTGAGGCACTGTATTAGTGGAGTTGTAATACTCCCATCAGTTGGAGTGATTCAGTGGATAGGATATTGATTGGACCATACATATTCGAAAAAATGGAACAAGAAATGCAGGTTATCAAGAAGAATCTAAAGGAATCATAGGACAAGTAGAAAATTTATGCAGATTGGAACAAGTTGTTTAAGGAGTTTTAGGTTGGGGAACAAGTGTACTTGCGCATCAAGTCAAAGAAGAACTCTTTGTGGATTGGATCATGTGCCAAGATGGCACCTCAATTTTGTGTAAATTTTAAGATTCTTGAAAGGATTGGGTCAGTAGCCTATCTACTTGCACTTCCTCCGTTAGTGAAAGTCTGTGATGTTTTCTATGTGTCATTTCTTAAGAAGTATGTTAAAT
Source organism: Pinus albicaulis (assembly GCA_034641835.2). Taxonomy (NCBI): domain Eukaryota; kingdom Viridiplantae; phylum Streptophyta; class Pinopsida; order Pinales; family Pinaceae; genus Pinus; species Pinus albicaulis. The sequence goes on along the minus strand of CM076577.1, from coordinate 1,130,922,474 downwards.
ATGTTGATAATGTGATTTACTAGTATGTATTGTAGGTGGAGCCAGAAGGAGAATTCCAGTAAGAAACACACTGTATATTGCATAGAAATACAATCATGCTCTGGAACCGAGCAATCAAGCAAGTTAAAGTGCAATGGAATCACTTTAGGCCCGATGAAGCTACATGGGAGATGGAGGATCATATTCGAGCTATGTATCCTTCTCTATTCGTTGGCTGTTCGAATGCCTTTGGTATATGCTTTTGGGTATATGTTTGATCTGATGTTTTGGTATATGTAGATATGCATATGGATGTAAATACCACCATGAGTTGTATTATAAAGCTCCAATAAGCGGTATGGGTGTCATATCATTATGGTTGTCATGTTGTTATGTTGGTCTGCTTCTCAGCAGGTTAATCATTGTAAATATTGCAACGAGCTAAATTATAAAGTTCCATGGGTAGTATGTTTTTCTTTCAGTAATATTGTTCGTTACAAGTGTCATTAAACACCGAGGATGGTTTTCCTCCAAGGGGGAGTGTTCTGTAACATCCCTGGTGAAAATTCCATGTAATAAAAGTTAATAACAGAAAAATAATAGCCACAGTTATGGGACACTTATTCCAAGCTGAATGTTGGGAAAAACATCCTAGTGTGGGTGTTCATTTGGTTTATTATGGCTAAGGAAATTGGCAAAGGAAAAATGAAATTTTTGGAAATTTATTTTTGAAAATAATGGAAATTAGGAGAAAAGGAAGGTGAAAGGTCACATGTTTCATGTGAGGAGGAAAATGAGGGAAAAATAATGGAAAATGAACAAAGTATATGCCACATTAATAAAAAGGCTTATGAGGATTAGTTCATGGCTTTTTGTCAAGTTTAGTTTTAGATCTCTCTCTCTATGCTCTCTCTCAGACGCTCTTGGACACTTAGATTTCTCTTGAAGCATTTCAGCTTTGGATCAAGAAAAGGAAAAGAGGAGAAAAATATCAAGCAAGGAAGAGCAGGATCAAGCAACAACAACAGGTTTACTTGCAGGTATCGATTTTCATGTATGATTTCCTTGCTACAATTTGCATGAATGGTTATGCATGTGTGTTCTTGGTTCTCTTGTTGGAATTGGCATGGGTTTTTCTAGCTGTTACAGTGTTCTTCACCCTTACCTTTCCATTTTTGGATAGCCATGGTGTGATGTGGTTTTCATGTTTTGGTTGAGCTAGATTTCTAGATGGACTCAAAGCTGAGTGGCGTTGTCTCAGGATTATTCACAAGGCCTAGGAATCTAGGGATGGGATACACGGTAAATCCTATATGTGAATACCTCGATTGAGCTTAGGAATCCTTTGACCTGTGAATAGCGGGATACATGGTAAAGCTCAATGGTGGTACCCTTGTGCCTAGGAATCTTAGGTTGGGATACACGATAAATCCTAGAGGGTGGAGACCTCATAGTCCTAGGAATCCATTGACCAATAATGGTGGGATACACAGTAAAACAAGAGGTTGAGATGGAAAAAATCCTCATGGTTTAGTTGTAGAGATCTGATGGAATCCATGCTTATTTATGGCCTAGTGATCTGGTGAGGATTGCGGTAAATCTTTTTTCTGTTGATGAATTTGAGGTGGTTCAGCCTCGAGAATCCCTGGTTGGTTCTTTTGGTTTTAAGTCCCACATTCATTCTTGGAATATGGCATGGGGGTGATTGGATGAAGAGATATTTGGCTCAGCCAATCTATGGTTGGGTGGAACGTGATAGTCCCATATCGGGTTGGCTTTTACATTCATCAATACAATTTTATTTTCCTTGGTATTTTATGTGCAAATGTACTTGTTTATATGTGGATTCTATGGCTATTGTATCCTTATTATTATTATTGGTTATATGTTGGTTATGAGCATGTTTTATGACATTGGTGATGCATGGCTCTCATCATGTTTTTTTTTGTAAATGAATGAACGATGAACATATGACCTAATAGATGATAATGCAGCTAATGTGATCAGACACCAATGCTTCTTAGTGATTCTCAGATAAGTATGAGAGCCCAATACTCATGTTGTTTAAACATGTAGAATGCATATCTGTGATATGTTTGATGAAATGCTTATCATGGCTAGTAGGGTTTCAATCAAGTCTTTTTTCAATCATTTTCATTGGCATCATTCTCCATGTTTAGTTTTATTTCTATAAATTTCATGAATTTATGGGCAGTGACTGGATCCTAGCCCTGGAATTTAGCCTTAAATCCTGCAGTCGCTAGCATAGCACTGGCAGAAAATACTACAGTCGCACTCATGCAGGCTCATGGGAGCAACTGGGGCTCTAAGTCCTTGAATTGTTTAGTTCCCTTAAGGGTTGGTCACTTAGAAAGGTGGGGTAGCTACTGGAGGTTATGTTGGTTATGTGGATGATTCGTTTGGTTGTGTTTTGTTGGTGCCACCTCCTTAAGGTAACCTAGGAAGTTGAATCATATTATAGTAGCCTATTGTCACATGTTTACCCCAACAGATTGGTATGTTTGGGTAAATGTGGGAGGAGGGTATTACAAGGAGAACAATTTTGGAATGATAATTTTTCAAATCTATAAGTAAAATTCCTAAAAATTTGAAGGGAAAAAGGGCCACAAATTTAACATGAAACTTGAGTTCATGGAAAATTTTAGGGGCTAATATTCACAGGTGGGCTAATTTTCCATGGTTTTTCCAAAAAAAAGATTCGCCAATTCCCATTTTTTTATAAAAATGATTCGCCCAAAATTTACAATATAAAATTATTTTACCTTAAAATTCGCCAACATTATATAGAAAATATATATAATATTATTATAAATTTGAATAATTTTACATATACATCAACAAACATTTTATAGTTTTCATATTAGGACTAGTGAGAGTCGCCAATTTTTTAAACTTTAAAATAATTTTCCATCCTTAAAATGTTCCTTGCTTGAGTTGCAGAGATCCTATTTGAGCATCGCATGATTCTCTGAATAGCTGAAATCAAGGGGGATATTTTTAGGATGTTAATAGTGTTAAATTAAGGAGGAAATATTTTGTAAAAGAAACTAAAATATACATGTGTGATTTTTGTTGCAATTTCTTGGTTGTAAATTAACCAATTATTTTTTCTAATAAAAGCCTTCTTGTTGGACATAGACACAATTGGTCACTTATGATTTGAGTATTGAACCAATAGGCTTCAGGATTGGATTCTCAAGTTCACTAAACAATCATATAATCAATCTTTATTTCCATTTTCAATTATGTTGTCGAAACAGAAATTGAACATATTTCTTTTGAAAAAATAATTTGTATTATTATTATTTAAAAGAAACCTGGGATGATGGGAGGGGTTGTCCTATATATGGAAAAAGGAAGGAGTCTTTGCATTGTTGTAGATTTTAATTCTCAGAAGGAATTTTGGAACCTAGAGGGCTGAATTAGAAGGCTAATAGTTTGGATTGGAGATGCTTATGATGTCATAATGGATCCTTGGAACCATTTGTACCCTGAAGTTGGAAGTCAAAATTTATTCTTTTACAGTACTATTTGAAAAAAAAATATTAGCAGAAAGCCTTTAAAAATTTATTCAATTTTGATTTATTCTCTATTCCTAATGATTGTATGTTTAACACTATTGTTAATTTCATGCAATTGAAAGATTATTTAAAACTAATGAAAAATTATCTTCTCATGTTGGTCAGATTTAAATTAAAAATGAACGATGAATTCCTATAAACTTATGTGTCATTTTTTACAGCTATTTATGAAGTTAAATCACATGCTTTTTTTTCTCCAATTGTATTATATGAACTATTTCTCTGATTTATCACTTCATTTTAATATTGGATTTAGTTCTAATCCATCCACCTTGCTCTTGGTTGTGATTGGGACTATTCCCTTTCTTGATCAAGAAAATTTAGAAAAGTTATTTTTAGATTAGCGATATGATAGTTCTTTGTGTTTTTTGAATATTAACTTCAGTTGCATTTAGATTTAGTAAATCATATTATACAATCTCCTTACAAGAAGCAATCCTTTAAGTGGCAATTGGGCCCACATACCAGTCAAAATCACCATTCGAAATGGATAAAGGTATAATTGGGACCTTGACCGAGTGATCTCCCTATTGTTGGCTTGGTCATTTCCAAGCATTAACACCCACCTAGAAAGTACTAAGACAGATGAAAAATTATATATTAATCCATTTTTTTTGTAGCGCAAAATAAAATGAAGAAATAAGTTGGATGACATTTCTCAAAGAATTCTTTTGTAGAAGTGGATCTTGTGTTATTTTCCTCCAACTTTATAAACATGCATACTCTAAAATGAAAAATATACTAGAAACTTGCACCAAAATTTTATAGAGCCTATCATATCATCTAATGCATTAGAAAAGTTGCTTACAAACATGGGGTCTTCACTAGTGAACCTATGACTTAGCATATGAATTGATGGGATATTGAAGAATACCCCTAATTTCACTAGATATTGATAAATATCTCCTAAAGTTTTTTTCTAGAGCCCGCTTATGCCTCCCCACCCTCCAAACCACTTCAAACGAACCAATATATTTTTCCAATAATTAAAAAAAAAAACGCTATTTTTACTAGATACTCATTTGTCCCCTTTGATACCTATAAACCCATTGATACCCTGCAACCTCCCACAATACTTGCAATATATTGAATTTATTTTCATAACTAAAAAACCACTTTATGAATGAATGTGATAAGGTATTGGTCACCAATGTGAAGCCCCCATGCTTGAATATTCTAGCCCACTCCAAGATACTCCCTATCTTCCATGTGTATTATCTAACTAAGGTAGTGGGATTAGATTTCAAAGTGAAAACTAGCTTGCTAAAACTAGATAATAAAGGGTTTGATTGGATCCAAATTGAATTATTATTAACTACCAGAGAGTGTCAATTGCACCAACACATGATCGGAGAAGCATAAAACTAGTGTAAAAATATGTGGCCAGAATAATCCACATGAAAACCCATAACAATTCTAGAGAAATTTCCACACTTCCAATCATGATCACAACTCTACATTTGAAGGGGGAAAGCATGTTAGGGTTCTACCCTAACCTATCTATTTTAGGATACTTAGGATTTAAATAATTAATGTATGTAGCCATATTCTTTTAAGAAGGCCCCATAAGTAGTTAGTGGATGGTTATTTAATGTAAAATGGTATTCTTTATCAAATAAGACTCACTAGGTAATTGGTACTCATTAATGATGAGACCACAAGTAAAAGTTTTTGTATTGAGAATCTATTTATAAATCTAGAAGGAAATGTAATGTTTGTCAAAGATTGTTGTAATTAAAGCTTTAATCATTGAGAGGTCATCCTACCTTAAGACACTCATGAACATGGTTTTTTTTATAAAATATCAATACAAGGTTTATCTTTTATTCATTGTCTCTTACATTTTTTGTTACATGTTTGTGTTTCTCTAAATATCTTATCATTTGTGATTCAATTTTAATGATCACTATTATATATGATATAATAAATATGTCTTATTATTTTATTCATATAATTCTTTTAAGAACTATATTTAAATAATAAATACATAATAACTTAAATGCATACAATTTAAGAGCTTAAATTAACTAATAATAAATTGAATGTGTATACTTGAAAAACCTATATCATAAAAAATTGTCAAGAAAAATTCCCCTTTACTTTTAACTTTGAAAAATTGTTCATAGATTGCTCCCATATTAATGAAGAATAAGGTTTTTGATACCTTCAATCCCTTGAACACTATTTGCAATACCCTTAAATATGTCAGGGATGAGTAGAAAAGGTGTCTACTTAATCACATGTTCTTGTGCCCCCCCCTATGTTCGTAAAAATGGTTATTCTATTCTAACCAAAGTTCAACGACACATAGCTAACATCAAGCAATGGTCAGCCATGTACTTCAACCCTTGTAGAGAACTTAGAGAAAACTAAACACCACATTTGCATTGAAAACTCGAGGGTCCTCAGCAAGATTGGTCATTGTCATCATAGGAAATTCGAAGAGGTCATTGAGATTGAAAAACAAACAAGAAATCTAAATAGGGATAATGGTTGAAAAATCAACATGAACTGTATTTCCTCCCTTTTGTTGGAAAAAAGGGATAATGGTGGAAAAATCAACATGAATTGGATTTCCTCCCTTTTGTTGAAATTCACTTCCTCCTTGATCCTCTTAGATTTTCTGTGTCTTTTGTTTCAATATTCCTTTATTGCCTCTATTTCTATGCTCCTCTCTTATTATTATTATTATGATGTTGTGATAACACATTATATTTTAATAATTTATCTTTATTTATTAAATTAATAGTATGATTAATTATATCATATATTTAATTATATTACTCTATTTTAGTTTTAGTTTTTAGTATTTATATTTTTCATATACAACTATTTATATTTTTAATCTTGTTTCACACATAGTATATATTATATATTGCAATTTTAGTTTTTTGTAGTTATATTTTTCATATATAATTATTTATATTTTTAATCTTATTTCACACATATTATATATTATATATTGAAATTTTAATGTTGTATCATTTGTCTTTAACTTATTTATACTAGAATTATTTTTCTTATTGATTAAAATTATATGATTTTTTTAGTAATTAAAGTTATTCATATAATTAACTTATTTTAAAAATAGATATTGATTTTTTTTAAAGCTTTACCCTTATTAATTTAATTAATTTTATAATTTGATTTTTTGGTAAATATTATTAATATTAATTATAATTAGTTATTAAATTTATTTTCCTTATTTCTAGGGTTTTTTTGTTAATATTTTTACCATTTTAATCATTAATCTCTCACCTATTTATACTTTTAAATCACATCTAGTTTCTCATAGTTGGCCCATGATGAGCCACACCTATTACCTCAAAATCCACATGATGAGCCACACTTATTAGGTCAAAATCCTTCTTTCCCTTTCCATTCACTTTATTATTAATTTAATACCCTATCCTTTATTCTATATTAATTCATCAATTTAATACCCTAACCCTTATTCTTTATTTATTTATTACATTATATTTATAATAATAAGATATTATCCAAATAGTTTTAATTTTAATTTAAAAATTTGTAATTTAATTTTATTTTTATTTTTATTTTTAATTCTAATTTTAATTAAAAATAAATAAATTCATTTGTTAAGAGTCAATTATCATTTATTAATTTATAAATTTGATTTTTAATAATATAATCGAATATTAAATTTCTAATTTTTATTTCTAATTTTGTTTCAATATTTTGATTCAATTAATGCTCATAGACTCTCTTAACTCCCCTTTATTCTAAGGGCTACTTTCTCTTTCCCTATAAAATCTTGGTCCATCACTCTTCTCATCTTATATTCTAGTTTCCTACTCATGAAAATAGGTGAAGTGTTCACTAAAAACTTCGAGCTCAACAAACAATATATACAATTCTTTAAACACTCTAAACATAATTTAATAATATTATATATATATATATATATTAAAATTATTTAATTTCAAATCTAATTAAAACTACATTAATTTAAAAACCATAAAAAATTCTGATAAATATATGAAATATATTTTTATATCACATAAATCAAATAGTTGAATTATCTTAAAAAAAACTCCCATAAACATAGGAAGTATCAACCATACTCCCTCAATTAAAAAAAAAAAAAAAACCTATTAAACTCTAAATCACATATTGGATATTTATGTTAGATATGATAAATAGGAAAGTCGAGAACCGTGTTTTGAAAACGAATTGAACAAAGTAAATTAATTATTACCAAATAGTTTTGAAAACGAATTGAACAAAGTAAATTAATTATTACCAAATAGTTTTAAACCACACTACAGTGGAATAAAATTCAAAAATATAGAAATCGCTTTCAATTACTTTATCGATGAATGGTTTTTAGCTTATTATAACATTTCAATTTTTTTCTTTTAGTTTTTTTAATGTATTTTGGTGTAGTCAAATCAGTAGGTTGGAAGCAAGTTCACTTATTTTGTTATTTTTTTAAACAAATGCTATAGTCCAATTTCAAAATTTTGAAACTAAATCTTTGATCGGATTTCTCACTGGCACAAAGCAGAAATAAACCAACACTAATAATATAAATATTAATTTTTACAATAGTAATTCAAAATGCTAAAAAAACAAAAGACAAAAAGTCACAACATTATTGATAGCCTCAACATCTTTTATGATGTGATAGTTTTTAACTTATTTCAGTATCATAATCAACCACCATGTTTGAGAAGTTTTTTTAATTGAACATGCAAATTGCATATAATAATTTGATGAGCACTCCAAATAAATAAACCAGGAATATATAGACAAAATATAAACAATAAGAAATTATTATACAATTATACATATCATACATGATTGGAAGAATGAAATTTTTTTCATTGAATTGAGAGACTTATTCTACAGCCCAATATAATGTATAGAGTGTCCATTCGTCATCAAAGTTAAAATTTTGTTCATATTTACTCAAATAAAAATTTTGAAAAATCTAAAAAAATAATTAAATAACAATACAAAACATTTAAATAATATCTACTCATAAAAAAAAATTACCCATAAAAAAATTAGATACTTTTAGACAAATACAATCCGTATTTAAAATAAATCTATACTAATTCTAAAAATTAGTATCAACCATGCAAACAATTCTCAATATTATAAACATAGTAATTTAACTTTTAATAACACAGCATTCCAAGAAATCCCACCATCACTCCTTCAAACTTAGAACCAGAACAAATAATTATTTTGATTCACATCATTCACATGTTACAGGATCTCAGATTATCACTGAACCAACTCAGCACTCTGAATGTTATTATGTAATACAGACACCATTAGTACATCATTCATGAGCTACCAGACTAAGACCTGTACAGCCGAAGTCTCATGAACTGTCTTGTAAACTGTATGCTTGTGTCCCATTTCTAATCTGCCTGTTCTGAAGAGTACCCAGTTCCCAAAAACAGTTGTTCCAGAGCACAGAAGGAAGGAAAGGAAATAAAAAGAGTGAAATGCGTCAGAGAGCTTGGGATTACACTCAATAGTGCTGCAAAAATATTGGGAATATTTTCAATCTATGCAAAGTTAATTGTTTGCTTGCTCAGATTCTAAAATATTCTTTAAACCGACAATGAAAATACATATTCTCACTTAAATTGAAATTATATATATTATCATGTGCTAAAATTATGTGGAATGCAAATTCTGAAAATATCCAAAGCAGTCAAACTCCTAACCATCAGAATCCCCGATATTTCCCGAGTCCAGGATATTTCCAGAAAAAACTAAACACTTAACACCTGTCTCCTGACAGCCAAATTCTAAGATGCCTCATCAGCATCAAATAAAACAGATCAAGATTTCTGCTATAAAATCATCAAACATAGTAGCAGATTTGCTGTGCATACCCTCCAAATCTAAATCCACATCCAAATATGCAGAAAAACAGAAACTGTATCTATCTACAATTGACAGACCTAATAAAATATGGCATTTGTTTGTTAGAAAGAATGCGGATAGAATTGAGGGGCAGAGTTCATGAGCATCTCCACCGTGGGGCCTGTCTCCACGATATCAGTAAGAAGGTGAAGATAGAAAGCCTTGAGTTTCTTCAACAACAAACCCCAACTGTAATTGCGCATCCTCACGATTCGAACACGAAACCTCCTGCACATCCCAGGTATGAATAAGCCCTTCTTCCTCCCCTGACCCAATCTGAGCGTAAGTGGAGCACTCCTCCTTTTGGGTTTTGTCTTGTGATCATATCCATCTGCTGTGCTGTCAAGGAGGACATACCCAGCCTTATAGCGACGAATCCTGTGGAGGCTAATGGGAACTCTGAGTCTGAATACTCTCCTGCTGCTCAATTCCATAATATACTGTAATATATATGCTTCCTGTTACTGCTGTGTATATATTCAAACCCTGCTTTCAGGTAGAGAGCCCCTGATATCTGCAAACTTGTAGTACAGAGTATGCTGGTTCAGGGGAACTTTGAGAATGGTCTCTCTGTATCTGCAATATATATATACATCCAAGATGGAGGAAGATAATGTGAATATCCTTCTTAATTAATCATTTGGCAGTGGACAACGCTCTTTGGGAGTGGACAGCACTCTTTACCATGTATGGCCAGAGGATTATGGAGTGAATGGCAGTGTCACCCACCCAAGCAACCATGGCGATTGGAGACTCCCACATGATGTAAGGTTTTACACGTGGGTTATGTAGGAATGCATTTAATATCAGTGTGTCATAATTTTGTTTAGAAAATAATGGAAAATTTCAAAAAAAAATTGGAAATTCATGTTATATGTGTGAAGTTTTAGGATTTTTAATGGTCTGGTTTTTTAAATGCTGAATTCATTTTTATCCGTAATGATTTAAACACTCCTAAGATTATATTTCTTCAGAAATAAGAATTTCTCCATCAAAACAGAGAAAATTGCGACTCCCTAAACAACCTCATACTGAAAGTGAACATAAGTTATATAAACATGCTTACAATGTGAGTCAAATTTTATAGAGTTTTATAAATGTTCACCCTGTTAGTTTTGCATCCATAAGAAAGATTGATTCTAAAATTATTTGTTGCTCAATTTTTAGGTTGTTTTGTTTTTTCTTTTATTAAAAATAATTAATTTTTATTTTCTTTTCAGCAATTTTGGAAGATTAATATATTTATATATTTATACAGATAATTAGTTTGGGTGATTTTTTTTTTTAATATTAAATTATTAATATATTTATATAGATAATTAGTTTGGATGTTTCTTTTAGGTAATGTAGTCATTCATAACTTTTTTGGAAAGTCTTATAATTAGTACAACTACATTAAAAATTGGTTGATATAGCCTAAGACTTTATAAATATAACAAAAAAACTATTGCAATACCTTACCAATGCATACATTTACTTGATTAACTATGTATAAAAAGGTTATGGATCAACTTTAACTTGATTAACCATGTATAAAAAGGCTATGGGTCAACTTTAACTTGATGTAAAAAATGAATTACACATCTAATTGTAAAATGGACCATTTTGCTAAATAAAATTTGCTTATATATAAATCAATGTTATAAATAATAATGAGGAACTTATTAGAAGTGGAATAATCCCAAATCCCTAGGAAATTTGTGACTGGGGAGCCACTTGGCACTAATCTAATTTTTTTATTTTATTAAAAGTAATGGACCATTTTTCTAAATAATTTTTCTTATATATAATGCATGTTATAAATAATAATGAGGAACTTATTAGAATTGGAATAATCTCAAATCCCTAAGAAATTGGTGGGCAGGGAATTTGGCACTAAACTATTTTTTTAATTTGTTAAAAGTCAATGCAACCTAACAAACTTTGCAACACACTAAAATCGTTGATAAGCATTCAAACAAATCATATGTTGAGCATATTCCCTTGAAAATCAATCTAAATCATCAATTAAAAAAAAAACAACAAATCATCATCCACATTAAATTGAAATAAGAAACCTTCCACAATAATGCTAATTTAATATAGGAGTGGAGCTAGTTCATACATAGAGTTATGAGTTAGAATTAAAATGACATGCTATATATATAAGTATATTTATTTTACAAGAAATTAATATTATATTAGTAAGAAGGTATATTTTTCTTATTAATATATGGTAGCTTATATGCTAAGACAAAAATCATTATTTTACAAATATATTTAATAACAAAGTATTAGTAAATATAAGAAAAATTTTAAATAAAAGAAATATTATGGCATTTCAAATATAAAGAGATGTTGTAATGTCTTGTAATCATCTATTAAAATAAAAATAATGTATTTACCCATCACATTAATTTGGAATATTTGGAATATAGTCTATTTAAAGGGGAAAATGTCAACCTAGATCCATCTTAATTTCAGATCGAGAGATCAAATCCCTTGAGGTACAAACCTCTTTTAGAGTGTAAAGAGATTTGATCCCTCTCGACCCTTGGTAGATTCCTTGGTATATTCAGAGTTCATATGAATATAAATTGGTATGAAAACAATCATATGTTTTGTTCATATAACTAGCAATTGCACCAGATGTTGCAAAGGAAACACCCTAAGGTATAAATTCTGGAAGCATCGTGACATACAAAAAATCATTGAAGATAAAAATTAGTAAACAAAATGTTATTCACTTGTCTTAAACCATAAGTAGCAGTTTCATGTGAGCTATGAAATCCTTCAAAGTGTCTATTGTCAGTGGCATATATCTGAAGTGATAATTCATTCAACAATGAGAAACTCTTGGACATCCTTGTGACCCAACTGAAATTTTATAATCCTCATCACATCCAAAAACCTCATATAACAAACCATTATAGCAAAAATCACTTGAGAAATTGTTGGATATTGTTGTAAAAACACCTCAAAAAACTATTTACTACACGGCTTAAAATCTTTAGATAAACCGTTCTATAATTTAATTAAAACTTAAAATCTTCAAGATCTATTAAAAAAATACTATATAATTTAGTTACAAAGACTTGAAATACCTTGGACGATTGGAACTAGCATAATTTAGTTAAAAGATAGAAACTCAAATCGTGGACCCCAGGTTTCGAACCTGAGTGGCTTAAAACCTTCATATAAACCACTATAATCTAATTCAAAACCTAAAAGTTTCAATTTTTATTTTGTTTTTTATTTTATAAAAAACTATATTTTAGTTAGAGAATGAAAGAAATTTCGAACCTGGATGGCTTAAAATATTTATATAAACTTTATATAATGTAACTAAAAAATAAAATCCTCACATAGATAATTTTTGCATAAAAGACTAAAATTTAGTTAAAGTCCAGGAAAAGCGTAGATAGCATGTTTCGAACTTGAGGAGGTTAAAATATTTTTGGATGTCAGGCTTCAAATTTGCGAGGCACCACAAGGGCCGTGTGGTATTGGTGTCAGTGGTTTCAGCCATGTGGAGCAGCACGAAGTCTTCGGTGCGAGGCTGATATGGGTCTACATCTTTCTGGCTATTAGAAGGCGAGACCATGAAATTATTTAAATTATAGCATGTATCGTATTTCATAGTAAGGTGGAAGATATTAGTAATGCAATTAGTTAAGTTGGAGGCATTGGATCCAATGATCTAAAACATTTCAATTGTCTAACATTTCATCCAATGGCCCAAACACGGACATAGTGGCAGCTAGGAAAGTTGTTTTCAAATAGTGACACCTTACGGCGTAATTATGTGGAAAATAATAATTATGTCCAAATAATAACGATATAAAAATATTTGAAATAATT
>CM076577.1:1130889457-1130909046 GCA_034641835.2 Pinus albicaulis | reverse complement strand
CAAAAATTTCTCCTAAATCCACAAATGTTTCATGTGATTACAACCATGTGATAACACTTAGCAAGTAACATCTCTACAAATCCTCTCACAAATAACCTTGATAATAAATCTTATCAGGAATTCCATGATTCTTCTCCATGAAATATGCTTGACGGAATCTCCCAAATCTTTATCAAATCTTCAAGGGGTTGAAGAAGAAATTCGAATTTGAGGATTGGTGGTCAAATATGACTTTGTTGAAGTCTTAAAATACACCAAAAAACGTCATGAAACTCATCCCACTTCCATATATAAGTGAAAACATGCTATTTTTCCAAAATTTAATCATAAATTCACTCAAAAACACTAAAATAGATGAATTGGAAAACAGTAAGTCTAAACCCGATTTAATCGTGAAAATAGTTTAATGTAAGGGTATGGGAAAGAGAAATATGTTTTAAAAGTGAAGTGAAAGATTGGTAAAAATATGGAATTTTGGTGACCCAACAGATCTCTCCTATCTATCTTTTCCTTCCTTTGCCACAATAGCAAGCCTTCAATCATACTTCAATCATATGGATGGATTATGGACCTCTAGAAACAAATGAGAAACATGAGGGCATAACTAGGAGTTTCCAAAAGACAACCCAGACTCTATGGGAGGCAGTGATTTTATAGGGTAAAAGTGGGATTAGATACACATAAGGGGAACGTAAGTTATAGGAGATAAGAGATAAGACTTGAATATTAGGAGTTAGAGATTTGATCTAATAGTAAATGGTTAAAACCACTTCCAAAGCTTCTAGAAAGAGAAACTTCAAAATTATTTTTTATTTTTTATGCATTTCCCCCCTATCATCACACTTTTAGAGAAAGAAAAATGCGTTGGCCAATGTAGTTTCCATGAGTGAAACCTGCATTAGTGCAGTCTATCCTAAAGGTAAGTTTGATGATCCATAAAAATAGGGTTTTTAGCCAATGTAATCTAGGATTATTGCAAATTCTGGAAAGGATATTCTTTTGGATTTGTAGGGGATGATTGCAAAGTGTCAATGGATGATGATAGATCTTGGTTCAAGGCCATTTGTTTGTATACAAAAGAATGACATGTAAAAACTGCAACCTTGAAAGGTCAACAATACTGAACTTTCTTTAGAGGAATTTTCAACTGTTGTGGTAGGTCAAGACTTTGTTTATAGATACGCCTAATTATGCTAAGCTCACTAATTTGAAAATGGATTACAATAGAATGGTTCAGTGTCCTATCCCAGACTTGGAAATTTGAAAAAAAAAATCATAACCTGATAGTTCCATTGAATTTTCAAGTTATAGAACTTGTAGCTACACCAAAGGAAGGGGCTACATCAAAGGAGCAACAATCCCAAAAGTCTAAATGACTTTCATTTTTCAGAAACTGAAAAAAAATCATTTTTTATAATTTTGCAATAGTTCCTTAATGTTTTTAAAGAACTTGATTAGTCATGAATAATTAAGAAGTAGTTAAAAAATTTGTCAGTTACCCATAACTGTCTTTATTTTAATTTTTCTTTCAATGAGGATAGAGGAACCATTGTAGGGGTTCCGAATTTTGGCCTAGAGAGTGGATATTTTGTTGTGTAATGTGCTGAAATTTTTCTTGGAGAATTAATAAAAATTTTCAAGTGATTCCTCATATGTCTTAGGTATAGTATGTGTTTCCAATATCTGTAAGTTAATCAATGTATTTATTCTTCCATTGAAATATGTGTTATGATGCAACTAGTTTCTTTTTATAATAAGACTTACTAATGTTGTGATAATAACAAAGGGTACTTGTAAAATTTACTTCAAGAAGCCTTAATAAAGTGTTCCACATTTTCATCACTTCATTTTCCTTCGTCCCATAGTTTCTTCTAATATTTGGTGTATCAGATTTTGTACTACCATGTACATTGAATATTCATTCTCAATCTTTCTCCCACTACATTACAACTCTAAAAAAAATTGTAGTCATAGATATGGAGGCCATTTGGAGAGTTGGATTATTTTTTCCAAGAGTTAAATTAACATTACACAAAAAGGGTTATCTCTGGGCACCATTATTTAAGAAAACTATAAAATAAATATCTTTATTTATATTGAATAGATATCCTAGGCACTGACCTCCTTTCTGCTAGAGGTTGTCCCTAAGGTTACAACATGATGAAATAGATACAAGGGATTCTCCCTCCCCAATTGTAGGCACTCAAAATAGCTACAAGTATTTCGTTGATAAAATTTTTGATACAGATACAAGTATTCTCATTGTTGGATCTGAATTGTGTACCAATGAAGGCAAAGAAGTATCACAAAAAAAAATTATTGTGTTAGGTTCATCTTCTAAAATATGTGAGCTGCAAGCATAACATGCTTATTTTTATTGGATGATATTTGGCATGAGCACGTATTCCATGGTCATCTTGATGAATACCCTCGTGCTGCAAAAAATTGAAAGGGTATTGAATACTCTCACATCTTTATCTTTAGGCATTCAAACCTGGAAGATGCCTTCCATAAGAGGAAATTAAATCTCCCATATATATTAGATAGATGCTACCTCAATGAGGGCACCAAAATGAGTAAAGATGACAGTGTAAGTGAGTCACCCAATAAGGAACTAGAATGTGATGGTACTTGGGTGATGTCGAGTTTCCATATTTGTAAAAAAATGGTGGACAACCATCTATTCATATTGTCTCCAAATATAATTTAAACATTGACGTTTGTGGTCCAATTTATTATATCTCATGCATATCTGAGGATACGTGCCAATACCAATCAACTAATATCAGTTATATTTGAGTCCAAATCTATGCTTTCCTTTGGCATCTCTTCTTGTCATAACATAAGGGATGATAGAGCATGTTGGTGGTTTTCATTAAGATGGTGTATGCCCATAATTTTTCCAAATAGAACATGGTAGTGCTATTTTTGTTCTTACAAAATGAAGAATATCCCTTGTATAATATAACAATGATGGTGACAATCTATACAAGAACAAAATACCAAAAAAATAAGGAAGATCCCCTTTTATATTATAACAACAATGGTGACAACCTATACAAGAAAAAAGACCGAAGGATAGGCATTTGTTGACAACCTATCAAATATCATGGGACATTTCCTTCCCTCACAACAAATATTAGAACAACATTCAGTGTCCTTGTATATGAACCCTCTTCAAGAATACATATAGGAAGCATGTAGCAGTCAATCTTGGAACCCTTATAAATATGTCGTTAAGGAGCATATACACAAGTTTATTTTCATATTCAACCTATCAATAGTGGAGACACTAGCCTACAATCATCCATATTTTGGAATTACCCTATTTGGAGGATTATATTAAACAATTTATGTAGTTGTTTTCATGGAGTGAGCCTAGATATATGTGCTATAATGACATGGACTTATCATATTTCTTTTTCCCAACATGAACAATTCCAAAAGGAATACTTCTTAAGAATAAATTTTTTGAGCAGTTGTGAAAAGAGAAGAGATTACTTATAGAAATTCCAAGAACCTTTATATATATTGAATCTCTAAAGAATGCAATCATATATTAAGATAACTAACCCAAGCGTAGAATGAAATAAATCTAGTGTTATCTCACCTAAATTGGTGTCATCGATTCTAAACGCTTCTCCCAACTTGACTCCCTTGTATTCCTGTTAAATTAATATCTACAAAAGATAAGAAGATTACAATTTAGTCAAAAGTGTCATTTCAATTCAGGTATTTTAAAACCTAGATTTAGTACGTACTGGAATGTACAAATAAAATTTCTTCCTAGAGCAAGCAAGTTCACAAAGCTTCCAATGTATTAGATACAAAAGTTCTTTGTTGCGTAATATAAAATTGTAAATGATTTTAATGCCCATAGTATTTTTGTTTAAGGTATTAAATAAATAGAAATTGAACATGTAAGAAATGATCAATGCCACAAGATCACAACTACATGTATCCCTCATCTTGCTATTCATGATATCAACCCTGTTCCATCACTTCTGACTAGAAAATGACAAATAAAAACAAATAATACACCTTTGAATTGTCGTTGCTCATACCTTCTTCCATTTTTGGAAGAATGTTCTTGCCAATCTGAAGAAATTTATAAGTTGGTATTACGTGGTTGTATAAAAACTCCCTTTACAATATAGAAGAAATGTTAAGTCAGTTCAAATAAATACCACTCTTATGACTACAAATATAGTAAGTAGTGCAGTGCATTATGCATAAGAAAAAAGGCATCAACTTGAAAGTAACTTACCTTGAATTCTAAATGTAGTGTTACCATTTTTAGATATTTTCTTTCGAAATTGTTTCACTTCAACATCCAAATTGATAGTAGTTGTCTTACACATATTCATGAGACCAATGAGGAAAACTTAAATTAAATTTGACCAAATATTAAATTTAATTACATGAATAAATAATAATTAAAAGGACTTGAGTGCATGAATACCTAAATGAGCTCCGCTCAGTTTTGAGAATAAATTATTGGAGTATTTTAATATTGGAGAAAACCTCCCTCCACTTGATGAAGCAACAACGAAGTCAACATTGACTTTGTTGTTGCTATGTTGGATCGTGGGTTTTTATCTCCAAGGTTATCTAAATCATACTTTATTCTCTACTAAACATGGCCAACCACGTGAAGGTGGAAGCTCTCATGGAATCTCCCCCTCCCCTCCCCCCCCCCCCCTCACATTACTCTCAATTCCCCAGTACCCAATCTATATATTATATAGAAAATAGTTGAAATAAATACATTAAGAGGAATAAAAATACAAATAGAAACCATTTATTAAATTAAATTTATTTGTAGATCTCCCCGATCAGGGTGCAATACCACCAAATATCCTTCTCAGTATTTTCATGATGGTTTAGTTGACAGATGGCAAGGCTGATGGGCAGCCACAATTCACTCCTCGTGTGTGTGAAAGGGTGAGTGGGATGGAAGAGGGAATGTGAATGATTAATGGTGGAGGGATGAGTTGCAAAGCTCATAATCACCAGGTGGGTAGGGGGATTAAATTCCTGTATGCAGTTATCTTGTTATTGTGTTGATTAATCTAGAGAAACCGCAGACATTTGGTCCTGTCATCTAGGCCTGCTCGAACGGGTTGGAGGATCTGTTCTCAAGCCACTACCACACCTTCTTGGTTTATAGAGCTTGTAGTCGAGTATGTATCCTTCTTATTTACCTCTCCTCCTTGTCTACAACATGTTCGATATAATACCTACTGAAATTGCTTGGTCTGTAATTTTCATGATGGAAGAAATGGAAATGGTTGTTCAGAAGGAAGGAAATTTTCAGTAGTTTCGATGGTTGCATACTATGTGGTGTGTGATGTTTCTATATAAATGTCTTTCGTTTATGGCATTTTATTGTCCCAAATGGGAATGTTTTTTCAACTCTAGATTAATTTTTGTATGATAAGGGTCTGTATACTCGACAAAGGAACTTATTTTTATATGTTATTCGTCTTGAGTGAGGAAATGCATCTAAAATATATGTTTATGATTTATTATGTCTCTGGTGTGGTTTGTATGGGGTTTTGGTTCGAGGAGTCAATATTTGATGTATATTATGTGAATGGTCAGAACAATTTCAGAAGTTCTCAATATCTTGGCCCTTTTGAGCACGGGGGGATGAACAATGGACGTGAATGGCAGTGTTGGCCTCCCTTTACAAATTGCAGTCTATTTATCAGGCTCAAGCCTAACATAGTGTGTTTCTTTTTAATTTTTAATGTATATGTAGAAGGTTATTATAACTTGTGTTTATACTATGACCGCGTGATCAAAATCATGCATTGGTCTATGGATCACAATATTAGTTAGACAATTTGTAGTATGAAATGAAGATGTAGTTGGAAGAACTGTTAGAAAAGGGATACATCCATCCTAGTGTATCTCCTTGGGGGGAACCGATACTTTTTGTTAAGAAGAAGGATGGTACATTTCGTATGTGTATAGACTATAGACGGCTTAATAAACTGACCATTAA
Organism: Pinus albicaulis; assembly: GCA_034641835.2. Lineage (NCBI taxonomy): Eukaryota > Viridiplantae > Streptophyta > Pinopsida > Pinales > Pinaceae > Pinus > Pinus albicaulis. The sequence continues at coordinate 1,130,903,036 of CM076577.1, read as the reverse complement.
AAACAAATACACGTTTCCCTCGATAAATGATCTCTTTGATCAAGTAAAGTGGGCAATCGTATTTTCTAAAATAGATATGAGATCCAGATATCACTAGATACAAATATAATATGAATACATATACAAGACATCCTTCTGAACACGATACAGGCACTATGAGTTTGTGATCTTACCTTTCGGATTAACTAATGCACCTGCAACTTTCATGAGTTTAATGCATGGATTTTTTCATCCCTTTTTGGACAAGTTTGTTTTGATTTTTATCGATGACATATTAATTTATTCTAATACCATGGAAGAGAATAAAGAGAATTTACGAATTTTGCTGAAAATTTTGTGGGACCACCAAATTTACGCCAAATTCAGTAAATGTGATTTCTATAAAGAACAGGTCCAATGTCTAGGCCATGTGATTTCAACTGAAGGGATATCGGGGGACCCAGAGAAGATAAATACTATCATGGAGTGGTCAGTACCAAGGAACGTAGCAGACATATGTTGCTTCATGGGTTTTGCTGGTTACTACCGACGTTTCATAGAAGGCTTCTCCCGAATTGTGTTTCCTATCACTTTCTAACAATGGAAAGGACAAACTTTCAAGTGGACTAGTGATTGTCAAAACAACTTTGAATGGTTAAAAAAATTATTAACTACTACCCCTGTATTAAATATAGTTGACCCAAATAAGGAATTTGAGGTCTCCACCGACGCATGTCAAGAAGGAGTGGGTTCAGTACTAACCCAACACAGAAAAGTGATTGCATATGAATCCATGAAGCTGAAGGAACATGAGAAACGATATTATTCTTATGATTTAGAGTTAACTGTTGTGGTTCACACACTCCAAGTATGGAGGCATTACCTATTAGGAAAAATATTTCTGTTGAAAATCGATCACATTAGCCTGGCTAGCTACTTCAAGAAGTTTGACTTGAATGCTCGCCAGGTGAGGTGGAACACATTCCTGAGTGAATTTGAATTCAAAATTCATCATGTAAAAGGTAAATAAAATTGGGTTTTTGATGCCTTAAGTAGAAGGATACATTGTATTTATGAGGTTTAATTTAACTGGGTTTAATTCAAGTTTCAGGAATAATTTAAAGAAGCGGCGCAAAGAAACACAAAATACTAGTTTCTGTGGTAGAAAGTACATCATGCAGACAACCAAGGAAAATAGTTGGATTATAAGGTAAATAATGAACACTTATTGAATTTTCTAGGAAAGATATATATTCCTAATGAAGTGGATTTGAGAGAGTTGATTCTAGATGAGTATCATTGAAGCCCTTATGCTGGCTACCCCGGCTATTAGAAGATGTTGATAACAATCAGAAAAGACTAGTTTTGGCCTAGGATGCACAAATAAATTGTTGAATACTTGACTAAGTGTTTGGAATGTCAAAAATTTAAGGTGGAACATCAGCACCCTACTGGTTTATTACAACCTATACTTGAACCGGAGTGGAAATGGGAAGTCATTTCACTTGACTTTATTACAGGTTTACCAAGAACTAAGAGACATAATGACTCGATAATGGTGGTGGTGGAAGGACTAACCAAGGAAGCTCACTTCATACTGGTTTAGTCTAACTACAAAACAATACAAATTTTTGTCATTTTTATGAGGTAAGTATTTAGATTACATGGTATTCCAAAAAAAATCATCTGAGACTGGGATGTGAAGTTTACCTTAGCTTTCTGGAAGGCCCTCTTCACTAGTTTGAGCACACAAATTTAGTTTAGTACTGCCGACCATCCCCAAATAGATGGGCATACTGAGCAGGTGAATCAAGTGCTAGAAGACATGTTACATATGTATGTGATGCAGGAACCCACGAAGTGGGAAGATTACATACATTTATTGGATTTTGTGTACAATAATGAGTACCAAGAGTCCCTAAAAATGAGTCCCTTTGAGGAATTATACAGAAGGAAATGCAAGACAACTATAAATTGGAGTAGCCATGAAACTAATTTAATGCTTGGACCTGAGATGTTGGAGGACACGGAACATGAAGTGAGCGGGATCCGACATAATTTAAAAGTTTCCCAAGACATACAGAAATTTTATGTTGATTGGAAGAGAACCTATCGAGATTTCGAAGTGGGATATCACTTTTATGTCAGAATTAAACTAAATAAAACCACCCTGAGGTGGACTGCCTGTGCTAAAATTCCCCCCCAGTTCTGTGGGCCTTTCCAAATTTTGGAAAGAATAGGGCCAGTGGATTATCGACTAGATTTACCCAGTCACATACGGGTGCACAATGTGTTTCATGTATCTCTATTGAAACGATATGTGCATGATCCCAAGCATAATTCATTGGCAAAATGTTCAGGTAAATTGTAATTGTTAATACTCTCGTTGGGAATGAGATGAATACTTAATTAATTGATTGAATTTTGATTGTTGCAGGTCAAACTAGACAACGAATTCCTGGTAGAGCCCCAACATATTCTTGAGCTAAGAGAAATAACACTCCGGAGGTGATACATCTCCCAGGTTAAAGTGAAGTGGAAGAACTTTAACCTAGAAGAGGCTACTTGGGACGATGTAGATTTTATACGAGAAACATACCAAGAATTGTTTTACATGGTGGAATAAAAACACCGAGAACTATGTTTTCCTTGAGCAGGGGGAGATGTAACACCCAATTTTTGGTTTAATTTATTTTCTTTTAACTCTCGCAAAGTTAAATTTGATTGATAAGTAAAAATAATAACAAATTTGTTAAGCCTGGTTAATTTATTTTGGTTTATATTTTCATGAATAAAATATTACATTCAGAATTACTATAACTAGTTGGTAAATAATTCCAAGATTCCAGAATAGTTAGAAGGATCAGTTGATAACAATTACCTTCTCCTCTGAACATAAAAGGGAAATATAAGGGAGGATAATGGGTTCTATGAAAGAAGAAAGGAGAGGGTTAACAATGGGATGTTGTGGAACATATTTGTGCAGATCTGGCTTCTAACTAGTGGAACTATACAACCCAAATTGGAGTAAAAGGCTGGACAGAAGTCTTGAGGCCTAACTTTAGATTTATTTTGCTACCTTCAACTCTGGTGGGGAGCATGGGGGGAGTTGAGGACGTTATTGCCTCTCTAATGGTTGGGTGGCATAACTAGTTGAACATGATTGAAGATAATTCTGAATTATGTGATGAATCTAAGAATTATTTATATTTTCAAGAACATTATTTTATGCGAGAATTCCTTATTTTTACAGTGCAATATTTCTATGCATAATTTCTTTCTATATACAGTGCATTATTTCCATGTGTGATTCCTTAAATTTATAGTGCATTATTCTGTGCATATTTCCTTAAGAAAAATTGAAGGATCATCTAGTTAATGTTGCCTATATTTTTCAAGAAATTAAAGAGTTTAGATTATTGAAGATCCTTTAAATTATAAGGAAACATTGTTCATAAGAGAAAATAGTAAACAAAAACTTTTCCATCAATTTATGAGACTCTGTAATAGAGGAATGTCTCTACACTTACTGTGGTATATGAATAACAGACTATGTACGGTATAAACTGATTCTAAATTCCTTATTAAATAGTTTGTTGCGTTAGCAACACACCTGAGTCAAAACTTGTGCCTATGTCAGTAGGTGTACATACATGTATACAATGGGTTTAAATGAGTTATGTAACCCTGAAGAAAAGAAAATGAAACATTTCCATGGAATAAATATAACAACAATGAACCGTTGAGTGCATATATGTGACCTAGGAAGAAAAATGATGAAGCAATACATATCTATGCCAAATTTATGGAATGGCAGACGTAGAGGTTTGAACCTTAGCCTATGGGAGAAAGACAGAGGTTTTTCTTCCTCTGGTCTCCATGATAAATAGCCATGTGTGTACTGTAGAAACAGTAATATTAAAATGCAGAAAGTGCAGGGAAAAATATATTATAAAAACTGACAATATAGCCAACGATTCATAGCCATGAATACAAAATTTCCAAACCAATTTAATATATTTTCATGCATAAGAAAAAATAGCTGGAGAGTCGGAACTATATTTATACATAGAATGAAAAAAAAACCCTCTATACCCCAATTCAATAGAGTCTCACTTTCAAAATGTAACTATAAGGAAAATAAAGTAAAAGAAAATATTGTGTTCCATCATATAACGACATCACAAAGATAACCTTGCTAGAATCCAATGGAATGGTCGAGGACAAAGAATATAACAATACTTAAATTTTTTTATCCATACAACATAATTTAAAAATTGTCTGTTCCTTAGCATTACATCATAAACTTGGTAGGATGCCTTAGAAGGGAGCAAACATTAAACCTATGCCATAGAAAATTTCATAAAAGAAAGGTATGCAACCATACCGGATCGTATCATGGGGGTCATGCCTCAAATGGACAACAAGAATGTTTTGTAAACCCCCAGGGCCATTATCCAACACATGTCACAAGTTTAATAGCAAGAAACCTTATCCGTAATAAGCTACAACAAAATACTTCGTGAATTCCAATAAACATGCTCCTCCAACCATAACCTTATGAAAATAGCCAAACACGAAAAGGAGCCAGATAATACCTGGATTAGCTTAGGGTATTAGAACCTTGCATCAGAATCCAAACCTATTAAGTAAACTTCAAGTGAAGAAATTACCTACACATTAAGAATAGTTAATTAGCTCTAGCTAAAGCATTCTTCTCCCAAAAGGAAACCATCAAAACATATGTGATAAAGACTGTAAAACCTGGAAGGAACCATTACCTGGAAAGAATGGTCTTCAACCATAAAAACCACACCTATAACAACAAGAATTACTGAGCAAGTGAGACCTAACTATCCTAAAGGTAAAATAAACTAAACTTTAAAATACGGGTTAGAAAAAACCCTCACCTGTAACCTTGAACATGCTCATAATTTCCAAACACTGGTGAAGAGGTAAGTCTCTGGCTATGCACGTCAAACTGGGAGCACTTGGGAATTCTACAGGAGCATTAGAGTGTGTTTTCCTGAAGGTATCCTGGCCAAAAAAGGAGAAAAATTACATTTGTGGCATCGGAAGTTGCAGAGTGTTCTCATGGCAGGGGGAAGAACAATGATGAAATTGATAGAGGGTTTGAGCAGGGATGATACCCTAACCACCCCTCAATCAATCTAAGTCGTCCGATCTCAAATTCATCCACGATGCTCTCACAACCAGATGTTAATCATTCGAGGAGTTAAGGGTCAATCAACACTGCAATTTGCACGCAGGACCGATATGAGTACGTGAATAGCTGTACAACAAATCTTAAGTGTAATAATAATCCCATAAATGTAATTCAATTCGACAACATGACATGGGTGATATACCCCACAGGTAAAGCTTAGCGCAACACCTGGACATCATTAACACTATCCATAATTGATTGCAAAATGAAGTAGTGGAAGTGTATCAAATATACATTATATGCCTATGATGGTTGTAATAATCATAGGTTGAATATATACTATAGATCTATGGTAATAATAATAATCTCGAATGCATCTAAATGTAGATTTTTGTAATTAAAAATTTATTTATGATAGCTTGGATATTCCCATGTTATAGTAGATTTTTTTTTTTTACTATAGATTTGTTAAGTATGATGTATGTTACATGACCTCGAAAAAGGGAGACCATTCTATACATCATGTGCCATTGGTTATTGGAGTTCATTCATAAAATAAATACACTTGTTACGGTCATCATGCTGCTCACAAACTAACTACTCCACTAGTGTGGTAACTTGATGGATTTTCAATTCCATAGAATTAAAGTGATGGGGTGAGTCCTCTCTCCCAGACATGTTGGCGAGTTGTTGTTCCACCTCTTCTCCATAGTCCCGGTGTTCTACTTGGTGAGATATACCCTAGACCTGAGGACCCACGCCTCTGCGAACATGTCCTCACTGGTGCTGCATATATCTCTAGATAGCCACCACACACTTCCCACGCAGATTCTTCATCCCAATGAACCAAATTCCAGGAGGAACCTAGGACACCTCTGCAGATAACAAAGAAAAATGTGGTATATGAAGCTCCAAAATACCCAAAAATGAGACGATGACCACCATCCACCCCCCTGTCTGAGTAGTACCAATGAACTCAATCTATAGACATAAAATACCACTAGAGGCATGAACTCCTCTAGGCCCCCCTTAGATTTAGGTGGCTCCTTGACCCCACACAAGAAAATGAAACCTAAAGGCTACAAACCCACCACCCCATAGGCCCTCCAAATATGAAATACTATAAGGGTGAAGAAAAAGAACCACAATTGGGCCTCTTCCTCCACCATTGATCGCACCGAAAATCACTAAGAACATGTTGAGCACCTCTAAATTGACCCTACCAGACACGCCAACGAAAAATTCTTGAACATAAAGTAAAATTAAGCATGAAACCCTTACTTGCATGAGAAAGGAAACCTCATAAGCAAACGTGAAGGCAACCCATACAAATTTGTGGCTAGCGCGCCCCAACACTAGAAGCATACCCACATCTTGAACCGTCCATGATGAACCAAGGTCCCAAATAATTATGCCCAAAACCACATCTTTGATGGAATTAAAACCATTAGCACCAAAATTACTGATGATATTTTTGTTTTAAGAGCGGAGGGTAGGGGATGGTTCTGATAGATAACCACCATGCACTCCAAGAAATATAGTTCCCACCGACGTCTCAAATCTCGTTCCTTGAAACCAACAATCATGACCCACAATAAACCAAAAAATAAATATAATCATGGCTCATTCTCAAACCTTCAGATCTCGATCGCCAACAACGGCTTCATCGACATGCTTCTTCATATTAATTTCCACATTGGATGGGATTAAATGCCCCATATTGAACCATTGTCCCATCTGTTATCACCCCCATCAAGAAACTAAGATTGATATTAACAAATAAACGATAAATAATTTAAGATTGAATTAAAGAAAAGATGTTGGTCAAAAAAATGAAATCTAGGTCAAGTGGAAATATGTATGATAGAGATAAGGGTTGATTAAATTATGGAGATGTTATGATTAATAAATTAAATTATTAGAGTAGAAAAGAGGACTTAGATTGAAATAAGATTAAAATGAAATTTAATATATGAGAAAAAGGTTAATTTAGATCAGGAAAAAGGGTTGAAAACAGGGGGACAAGAAGAAGAGGGTCACATGAAAGGAATCAAAGGAGGGTGGGGTTTACTAACATCAAGGTTAGATTTTGAATACATAAAATGGATAGTATGCTTCCAATATTAGCTCAATTTATAACCATATTCTTGATTAAAGTTTCTAGGGTGCTTTTCGATTTCTAGAGCCTCACTAATGGCAGACTTTGAGTGGAAAGGGGTGGAGGTTGATACCTTGGAATTGTCAAATCGAATTAAATGATGGGTCTTCTGGGAGTGTTCAACAATGGCAGATTTAGTTGTTCAATTATGGAAGGTATCGACAATGTGTTCTTTAAGGCTAAGCTTTGAAGGATCTCCTAGTTTGTCTAATTAAGACACACCATAGGAACAAGGGATCTCATAGACTCTGCGGCCCAAAATAGTGTCACTCTTTTCTTTGGGATATCAAAACATTTGGCTAAGGGTAGTTTGGGGTTTGAATAAAGTTTTGATGTTTCTTTTTGAAAGTATTTTTAAAATATGATCTATAATTCCTTGAATATAGGGAAGGTTGTCTATGGCTAAGGGAAGATTGATGATCAAATTTTTAGGATTAGGGTAAGGGTGGAGGGTGTAATGGAAATCATTTTTAATCTGATAGGAGGTGCAACCATTAACCTTGAGGGCTTTGGTAAGAGGGGTTTTTTCAATGGGAAATGGTTGAGAGTAAGACATATAAATAGCCAGAGTGAATAAGGGTTTTAAGAACAATTTTTTTTTTGCGAAGGATGATGGTGAGAGGTACCATGGAGATACTTCTCGGTATGGGTTTTTTTACGATAAACTTGGTGGGTAAGAGAGCCATCAGGGAGGTGAGAAAAAATAACATTAAGAAAGAAGGGGGGGGAGGGGGATAGTTATTCTCAATTTCCATTATGAATTGGATGTGAGGAGAAATTTGATTGAGATGTGAGGAAGGCTTGGAGTTTAGGTATACCATGGGACCAAATAACAAAGATATCGATATTCATAATTAATAATTGATTATTTTAATACTTGACCAAATATTTTAATTTTAATTTAATCCTAATCTAATTATTTGACAATTTATTTCTTCTTTTGAATTCTTCCCCAATAATTAATAATAAAATATTTTTAATTGTCAATAACATTCCCAATATTTCCCTTACATTCCCTAATGGTTAGATTCAATGTCTATTATTTGTGGTCTAGCACTCTTTGTATCAATAAAATAGCTTTCAGTCCTTGAATATGGGTTAATTGTTCACCTGAAACATCGAACACCTTATTAATACTACATAATATTCCAGAATAAACTCTCAACATCAACATAATTATGACTATGAAAAACCTACATATTAAAATTAAAATTTAATCTTTTCATATATTTAATAAATTATATTTATTATTTTTTGTTGTCAGTCAAGGTGCTTATATTAGTTCCTCAAAAATGAATTACATTTGATCAGAAATTTATTTGCTCTCCCAGCCTCACTCCGACCGGTTTTTTTGGCCAAGAGAGTTGTGCAACATTTAGAAACAAAGAGACAATTTTTACAGAAAATGAAAAGACAGACTAACACTAACGACCAAAAAATGTCCAAAACAAAAATACTACCAACAGCCATCAAACTACATTGAGGGATTCTACATCTAAGCATTTCTAGGGACCACCGACGGACCGTGAACCTCATGGACATGAAGATAAATATGAGCTGGCCTAGCTTCTATTTCGTCCATACATTCATCAAACCTATGTTGGATGTGACAGACATAAGCTAGATGATCCAAGATTTCTCATTTAGAAAATTACAAATCATTTATGTAAGCAGTTACCTCATTCTTGTCCTCGTACATTTGCTCCGAGAGGATGTCTAAGCTTGCTTGGAAGCCACACAGTTGTTCAATAATTGACTACAACATCGAGGGTTTGCTCCACTGTTATAGGTGATGGGGTGTGCTCTTGGGCGACCTCTTACCCCATCATGCCACCCTCCTCGTTTTGTTCCTTCGGTCTTGCTGCCTAGTCCCCAAGGTGCCCACGGTGGTCGGCTTGTCGCCGAGCCCTTCCCCTCTACCTCTAAATGATGACGAGCCAGTACCAACTCGTTATTGGTACCCCTCTCCACCCTAGAACTAGCACAAAAAACACAGACAAGCCTCACCCCCCAAAATAGGGTATCCTCCGACCAATTCGCGACAAAAGCACAATTGATTAAGCACACCAGGACCACTACTCATTTACCTTCCCCTCTGCAACAACACCGGACTCCCACCCTCTGTTATAGGGTTCCCACACCACCACACCAACTACCAGTTGTTTATATTCGATAATGCAAGAAAACTATGACCCAACAACAAGAACTAGAAATATAGTGACAATCACCACCCAAAATTTGAACCCTAGAACCCAAATACCTTTCCTAACCAAGAAAAATGACATGTAAGAAGATTTTAGTGATGATCATCTCTGGATTTCAATTATCGTTCCTTTCCCCCGGATCCTATACTATTCTCGTGTGGACCCAAACCTTAGCATTCGAAACCAAACTCCACTCACCATCGTTGATCTGGATGGAAATATTTGTAATGCTATGCAAAGTATCCAAACTAATATAATTAAGTGTGCAAAGTGTTTTCCATGAATTGCAGGTTAAGAAAAGTAGTTTTGGTTATGTTTCTAAGTTTTATGTGTGAGGATTAGTTAAGTAATTTTACTGTTTAACATAGTACAGCAGAAATACATAGCAAGTAAAATTCACCATCACAATACACAACAAATTGTTGAGGCAGTTCACCCCTCCTGTGCTACATCTGCCGGTCCAAGGCTCCCCAATGGCATGTCCTTGCTCTATTAATTTTCTCAAAATGGTTGTACAGGTAAAAATATGCTTCAATAACCAAAATCGACTGTAAATTCAGCTTCAGAAGATAGAAAATAGCTAGAAATGGCTTTTCATTTACACTAAAAAATGAAAGATAGCCCAATACACTGCCTTCTCCATGATGGCCCTAATGGCTCCTTCATCTTCCTCGAAGAAAAATCTGTTCTATATCACCTCTGTTCTACCTGAAACCTATTCCAAACTACTCATAATGCTTAAGAAACCCAAAATTAACTAAAATTTCATCTTGTTTGGTCGAAAATTGAGAAAGTTATGAACAAAACAAATTTTTTCCCAGTGTCACTAGAAAACCTCCTCCAAAACTGGAGGAACTCTAGTTAACTCCTTCAAAATAGGAGTTCCTGCCAAAAATGGTGGCGCGCTCCAAATCTGTCGAAACTGTCAGTGGTGGCATTAAATGTCAGTTGGGCCATTCACATGTGGCCTATGTCGGACTCGTCGACTTAACCGCGCGGATAAGCCTGACCACCAACCTCCACATTAAATTTTCGAGTAGTCACCTGTGGTGGCTCCAATCGCCACCGTAACCTTCGTCTGTTAGCTCCTGGGCACTGAAGTTCTGGTCGCGTGGAGTATGGGGGCTGGCCCCCTTTTCCGCCCAACCAAATTTAACTTAAACTTTAAATATGATATGTCACCCATATAGGTTAAGCGACACAGTGTAGGTGAGTTGGTTGGGCGCTCTTGCCTGTGACGGTGAGGTCCAGGGTTCGAAACCCATGGAATCATAAAAATGTTAACATGCACTTGACTCTAGCCTAGAGCCATGTGGCAGCCTCCAAGGGCCACGTGGTGCCTGCTGATAAGCCCTCCAACCTTAATATAAAATAATTTTTGCATAATATATTTTTTTTACAAAATTTTTCATAAGGTCAAATTGAGTCAAAGGTCAATTTTTGGAGGTTATTAGATGATTTCAAACCTCAATAACTTTCACATACGACCTCGGTTTTGATAACCATTCATGGTGCCAGAATTGCAGCGACGAGACCTTTCTGATCATTCAAATTGCAACCATTTCTGAGCACTTCCATTTTTGAGCATTTTCTTAACTTGGACATGATCTCCTGATCACACCTCCCAATGGGAAGCTTTTGGATCCCAAAATCTCTCTCGACTACAGAAACTGAAGATGAGGAGATTGATTCTCCATTCTTCCAACCTTGATCCACTGAAATCTCCCTGATTTCATTAAATTGAACTTCTCATAAAAGGACAAATTATTCCTTGAATCTATTGACCGACTGTTGCTAACTTTGACTGTGTCATGTTGCAAATTTTTGAAACTTGCAGAATAGCAACTAAAATTTGTAGAAGACATACTATTCCTACAATTTTCTACCTTCAAAGGAAATTGAAAATGAGATTCACCTTGCCAACTGTCCTCATGGAGATTTTTTTCCAAATGAGCCATGTACTTGTGTCAATTCCCGACCAAGTTTTCTCACCATAGTACTCTGCCATTCTGAAACTAGAAATGATCATTGCTGAAATTTGTGCCCTCTTTGCTTGCATGCCTCACCCTCTCTTGGATTTTTACACCACTTTGCACCGACACTCTGTTTTCTGCACTGATCGACACCAAAGACATTTGCTACAACTTCTTGTCATTTTCTTCCAAAAACGACCTACTTTCAGACTGAAACATCTCATCATTTACATCAGCAATAACGTGAAAAGGATTATGTACAAATTATTTTTGCTTAATCATCAACAAAGTCAAATTTTGACTTGTATTGACAAGCCTTTTCAACTGCCCTGCATTCACTAAAGAAGATTCTAGATTTTTCCGATGTGCTCTCACAATAAACTCCTTGCCATCCTTGAATAAATGGTACTTGTTCTCATGGTGATGGAATATCTCTTTCCTGTCATATAAGTAAGGACTTCCCAACACCACACCTGTAATTTCAAGTGGTACCACATCTAATTCAACCATGTCAATATAATGAGCTATTATGGCGAAGCGCAACATGCACTTCCTTGAAACTTGTAAATTTTCATCCTTGCAAATCCAACCAAGAGGATAAGGTTTCGGATGTGGAATGGTTTCAAGATTCAACTTCTTGACTAAGTCTTCTGATATGAGGTTCACTTGTGACCCACTGTCAAATAGTGTGTCTATCTTTGTGTGTTTTGAAATGATCCTCACATGAAACAGTTCAATCCTCCTCTCCTCATTTGGAGCTTCTATGTGATAGTTTGAAATGTTAGAATTGGGATTTGTTTCATTTTCAATCTCTTTCCCCTTTATGTTCTTTAGTGTCGTAGCTATGCTTTTAGTTTCATCTCCTGATTCAGACCCTAAGTCTTGTTCAGCTATTGCAACTATCTTGCCTTTCTCTTTGGCTTTATCTTTGGTTTTGAATTTTTCTAGTTTCAACTACGGATGAAGTTTCCAACAATGGTCTTCATCATGGCTTGTTTTGGAACAGTTTTTACAAAAGAAATTTCCCTTCTCTTTTGTAGAGTTTGCATTTCTCTTTCTCCCTTTGTCTTTAAATTCACTATCCTCATTCCCATCAAAATATTTTTTACCTCTAGCCTCTAAATGCGTGGCTTGGACACAAACCTCGTCTAGACAAGTAGGATTGAACATAAGGATAGTATGTATAAGATAGGTGTGTAAACCACCTATATATTTCAGCAAAGTGTCTTGACTTTGTAAGTCTACCCCTAATAAGAGTGCTCTTCTCCTAAAATCTTGGGTATAGTCTTGTACATTTTGTCCCTTAAGTTGTCTGAAGTTTTGCCAATTCATGATAGCCTTTTGTAAATGAGCTAATGGATACAATTTCTTTTTAATTGCAGTAATAAATTCAGCCCATGATAAAGTGATATTACCATGTTTTTTAATTTCATCCTTGGTTTTAGCTTCCCACCATACCAATGTTGCTCCATCCATTCTCAAAGAGGCTAACTGAATCTTGGTGTCATCATCATGAAGGTTCTGTATCCTCAAGTAAACCTCCAACTGCCTTATCCAATAATCAATTTTTTCTGCATTGACTTCACCATTAAACATAGGCAACTCAAACTTAACATCAAGCTTTAAAAATGAACTTTTACCAGTGTTCTTGGACTTGTGAGATTGGTTCACTAAAGTTGAGGATGACGATGTAGAGGAAGAGGATGAAGATGGGGATGGTGGATCACCATTTCCTCCATGTCCTTTCTTTGACTTATCATCACTTTTCTTTCCTCCTAAAGATCCCTCTCCTTCCTTCTGATGTTTATACCCTTCTCCTACAAGCCTTTCATTCCTTTCTTGGTAGAGTATCCTCACCATCTCAGTCATGTCCAGGAATGCCTTTCGGAACACCCATTATTCTTCTTTGGGATCAATGTCTTCAGGAACTTCTCCTTCTCTTGAAGACATAATTAAGACTTCTTTTGTGGCTCTTGGAGGTGAAATAGAAGGTGGATTTAATGGTAGGCTGGCCCTCCTTGGTTGAGGATTACTTTGAGCTCTAACCAATTGTCCTTCTCCTCTCTTGAGCTTAAGCCTAGTAAGCATCAAAACTTGC